>DWQW01004419.1:0-19884 GCA_018249695.1 Heliconius erato demophoon | reverse complement strand
GACACCAGAGCGAAGAAATGGAAATATAAATTTAAGTAAATATTTCATCTCCTCGAGTGGGGATCGAACCCACAACCAGTCGATTTTACAGTCACACCTCGTGCCGCTGCGCCACGACTGGCCTCAAATATAGTTAAATAAACGTAATAATAGGTTAAAAATAATTTGAATCTAATATTGCAACTTACCAAGCAAGATTGGCCATCCATCATCAGTGCCAAGTATTTGTTCGATACCCAGTACTTGCGACAGCAGCATCCCAACAGTAACAGCGAGCTGGTTGACGGTACCGAGGCCACCGCGGAGGTTTAGAGGCGCTATCTCCGATATGTACATTGGCACAAGCGAAGTATTTAGACCTGGGTGTATGTTTTAAATGATAAAGAAAACAAATAGTTAAAGATACAAATAGATAAAATAAATATCATATTTTATCATTTGTTTATATTACTTTAGTTAATTCTAAGTTTTTTCGTTGAAGTTTCCCATATAATAAGTTGTATATAATCATAATACAGGTGACAATTCGGAGACAAAGCAAACACTTCACTATGGGTTAATAAACCTCAAAACCAACAAACAGTGTAATGGTCACGATCAATTAGTACTAATTATTGATGTGGTTTTGCTTTATTTACTGATTATTTGTCGCATTACCGCAGTTAACGCCTATGATGAATCTACCGAAGAAGAGAATTTCGTAGCAGTGTGACATTTTAGTGAAGCCCATTAGAGTTGCGCCGCTTATACCGAGAATGTTGTTGAGCAAGAGACCTCCTTTCCTGTTGAACAAAACTTAAATGTAATTCAGACTACAGAGTTGTACACTATAGAACAATACAATTATCAAATACTATATAGATAGTTATTATTTAGATGGAAGTACCTTCCAAAGCGATTTGCGATCATTCCTCCAGAGAACCCACCCAGCATACCACCAATAGCGAAGATGCTAACAGCTATTGAGTACAACTTCTTTACGTTTTCATCCTGGATATCTTTACCGTACCGATCTTTGTAAACATCTTTCATGAAGTTTTCAATATTCTGCATATCAAATTTGGGTTAAAATAATTGAGAAAATATATATTTTAAAGATATTATAAAGCTATAAGGCACGCATATACGGTAAATGCCTAGAGAATGTAATATACATATATATTTTATGAATGTATTACATTTGTAAGACATTTGTAGTATCCTCAAAAGACATCACGGCAGCATAATTTTTTACTAAATGGTTTTTCTTGACGTAGGCGATTAACCAAAATGCACATCTTTGGCGACATAAAATGTCAAAGAATCCACACAAAAAAGAAAATAAGATAGATATAGATATAACCAATTAAAATAAATTAATTATCTGTATAACATAACATAATTATGCATAAGGTTGTTATTGGATAACAATGGTTAATTAGATACTGTATATATATAATCTTACTTTGCCAGGAGCGTTGATGACACCAGTGTTGTATCCGAACTGCAGCATTCCGAGCACCGCGGCCAAGATGGCATATGATAAGAAGAATGTAAGACCCTGCAACAAAAGTGTATTGTTCTACGACTGGTACAGGATAGAATTGGGTAAAATTTCTTCGTTCATATTAATAGTAAAATTTGATAAAATATATACTTCTAACTATCAACATCGATAAATAGATATAATATATAGATGGGGAACCAATACGTTCCCCTTTCCCCGTAACAGGAAGCTCAATCCCTATATCCTACTAAACTAAACAAAATATAAAGTTGCATTTGTTGGCTTTTTATTTATTTTATTATTAATTATTAAAATTATTTTTTCTATAAAAATAGTTTACAATTATCGATTTGTAGAGATACTATAATTATTTCATTCGTATAGTACCGAGTGACAGATCGAGTTAAACAATTCATAAATGTTATCAATTGGCTAATTATGAATCGAATTAATAATGTACAGGGGCTTTGTTAGATGAAACTGTTATTTCAGTTTTGTTGCATTGTGACATAGGTATTAAAATGCAAGCTAACAGTTCCCCTTCACTTTAAAAAGACTAAATATAAACATAAGATATTAGATATTAAATCTTTTAAGTTAATAAACGAGTAATTATAAAAGGAATTTACTTTGAGTGAACATTTTTCCTAGAGGAAAACAAGAGACGATGAGAGATTGCATTTTCTTGTTAATTTCATTTTGCAACAGGTATTTAGCTTCTAACGATAGCTATTACGCAAATTTTTATCAACTCAGACTCATTAAAATGAACTATAAATTTATGCAACGAATAAAATAAATAGCACAATAATTTTCTATGAAACTCAAGTCGAGTCGCGGAATAAATTACATTTCTAGAAAAACCAGTACTCCTTATTTCTCCAAAGCCCGACTCGCGATAAAGCGAGTCTATGAATATATTTCTAGAAAATTCTATCCGCATTTGTTAATAGTACCTACCTCTTCAATGTCGATATTATAAAATATATTATAAAATGGAATTATAATAAATATACGATTTTAATATTACATTTCATATAAAGGTATATTGAGGATTAAATTGTAACAAGTTTTCATAGAAACGTGATCATGTTATGAGTATCATACTGATTCTATTTTTATGTTATTCCTTACTTGTGCTACCTAAGGTCCGTTTTTTATAAACCGCTCTCAAGTCTTAGATCGATCTTGAAATGCCGATTTCATTATTAAATTATATATATTTCATAGATATGAAAGCAGTATCTCAAGATTTATAAATATGGGCCATAAGTGTATTTTATTAAAATAATTAAGAGCGTACCTGCTCCAGCAGCTTAAGCTTACGCCTTTGAGAATGTTCTTCGAGACGATCCACATATTCACGCAGTTCTTCAATCTCCTCTTTCACTTGCTGGACAGTGTCCAGCTCTTGCTTGATGGCAACCATATCGCGTTTCACCTTTACGTAAATACATATAAGAGATGTAGTAGTTCAGTACACTCCGTTGTTAGATGGCTTTCTAGAGGTTGTTTTATATTCGATCTTATATTACTATCTATTGTATCCACGTATGGACATTATTGATAAAAAAATAAAAAAGATTTGGGAACTGCAAAATGAAAGAATAGAGACTGTCATAGCGCAGCGACATAGCTCTGACTGTAAACGTGATGTTTGTGGGATTGAATTCCTCTCGGGGGGAATAAACATTTTTCGTCTTATTTGCTCTAATAATAAGGAAATGCGTGGCGTTGAATTCTGCCACTTAAAACAAAAAGTCTCGAAAATTAGCTTTGCCAGAACTATTTCATCTCTTTTATTTGAACTAGCGGCTTTAAGACCAAATTTACCCCCCTCTAAAGGCTATTATTTTTTAGAAATTAACCACAAATGTATAGTTTTCAATTTTTTTCCTAAACCAGTAGATGCTAGGTGCCAAATTTACTAATTCTAGGTTTACCGGAAATACCTTATTAATTTTCATTTTTTATTCAGGAAATCATGGGATCCTAGATCTAAGTTTCAATTTCAACTCGATATCTCCAAGAGTTCCTGAGATAAAGGCTCTTGACAGACAGACAAACAGACACACACAGATAACAAAATGATCTTATAAGGCTTCTTTTTTTCCTTAAAAGCTACGGAACCCTAAAAACAAATTATCATATTATGATTCTATCGTAGCTTAGTGAAGTTTGACTAGCAGCAGGATGTGGGAATTATCGAGTAGTTCTCCGAGTTCTTATAATTATATCTCAAATATTTTTGATAGACAGCGCAGCGTTAGGTTCTGCTAGTAGCACTATTAAATGTATTAATAGAAATAATACAATAACCACTACAGGATTATAGTAAAATTATAACCTCTGAGACTTCACTCTGGCATGACTCGACACTCTTCGTGAGTTCCTGAAGCTGAGAGCGGATCTCGCAGAGCGCGACCGTCGTCTCCAGTTGTCGGTCGCCCCGCTGCAGCTCGTCAAGCTTGGCTGACAGATTCATGCTCATCACGCTCACCTGTCTCTGAAGGCTGGCCGAATAAAAAAAAAAAACAATTAAAAAATATTTACTAAGTACTACACAGATAAACAACACAACATATTATGCTAAAATATTTAATATTATAATTGGGCGTTGTTATTAATCAATACATACAAGAATTGGATATTAAATTGATAATATATAAATATTGGATTAATTTTGTCATTATTTAAGTCATCACCAATAGCCATTCTGTCTGTGTTATTTATTGGCGATTGTACAATTAAATTAGACTTTGAAAATTATAATTGATACAAGCTTAGGTATTAAAAGCGGTAACGCGGCCAGCTATCGATACCCATATCAATTATGTTTATATGAATAATTTTCTAGATTAATAAGTATGTTTTGTTTCATCTCGCTAGATGAATTTCGAGGTCGTTTAAAGACGTTAAATTACTTACCATTTGTTTTAAAGTGCTCTTGTAAATTAAAAAACAACGTGTCAATTTTTACAGCAAACTAAATATTTTACCTTATAAGAATTAAATAAATAAATACTTACAAAATATTAACTTCAAATTGATATATGATGTATATATGATGTTAAATAAAGTAAATGTAATAGAATTTGCTCAAGTAACTTTTGAATAAGCACTTAAGTACTCGTGTGTACGTTAGTTTAAAACCATTTCAATTGCTACCTGGCTTCTATTTCAACCTATTACCCAACTTGAAAAGTACACTACTTCAAAACCATTTCAAACACTAACTAACTTCCTATTTAAATCTATTTGCAAATACTAGAAAATAGGAATGTATATTTAAAATTGATCAAAAATAATGGCCAGATTGTAACGAATACTAGTCCGATTTAAAATTTCATTATTAAATAGATAAATTAAAACAAAAATGGTTATAAATACAAAAAAAGAAAATATTTTTTAGGATTTTTTAAAGCGAATTATTTATTATTATCCAAACTAGAACAAAGTCTCGTTAAAACCAAACATAGTCGTATGTACATCGGCGTCGCTGTCGCTTATGTTAGAGTTCGGAAAGTTTGACTTGTTTATAACAAGGTCTGCTTTTTTAAACTCTTTATTTGTACATAAACTTGTTACTGTTCAGAAAGTCTATACTGCATATAAACACTGAAATTTATTTTCATTTATTAATTACATGTTTTTGTGTTAAAATTTTCTGCATAATCGGTTATAAATTTTATTAATTATTAATTTATAAAGACACAATTGATTCATCAAATTTATCATCGCTCTTTATATTTCACGTGATCAAACTAGCCAATAAATCTGTCAACCATAAACGATTTACTTTGAAATTATAATTAAATATTTAAAAACAGAATCACAATTTCGGCCAACATTTATTTAAATTTTTCTTTTCATTTCTTCGCTCTGGTGCCAAGGCAAAACACGGCGTTGAGTCCACCACATAACACGCAATGCCTACAGAATTCGACGGAAAGTGGCGAACGGAGTGTCTTAACACTAGGTTCCTTCTGCCTACCCTGCTGTGTGCGGGATACTATGTGAAGCTGATTTATTTATATTTTAAATTTATTCCGTACATTTTCTTTGTTAAGCAACAATGTATTTGGCACATCACCGTCTACCTATACATATATGTACGTATATGTATAGGCGAGCTGTAACAAAGCTCAGATGAAGTGCAAGCCCAAAAAAACCGTTTGTGTTTTTTGTTTTACCGCCTATCTGTTAGCGCGCGCATCGCTTAAAACCGCAGCATGGATTTCAACAGTTTTCTTTTATTTTTTATTCCAGCTCCTGTAGTATATTTTTTTACGTAACAACGTGACTGAGATTCATCATATTGTAGCTTTTGTGTATCTTCAATAATCTAGAACTCTTTGTTAAATGTCAAAATCAAATCAAATCAATACAATTAACGTCTACGTTTCGTTTGTTTTATGTAAATCGTTTTATTTCTTTACAGTTAAATATCAGTTGTCTAAATTATTATTTGCATAAAAGAATTAAATTTAATTTTGATTTAATTAGGAAAATTTGTCTAAGATATGAATAAACATCTTAACCGACTATCAATATACATAACATACTCAATGTTTACCATCTAAATATCGTCTATTGCATCCAATTGTATCTACATTAACAAATCTCTTGTGATCGTGTCAAAGCAGCCGTATGACGGACTATGGACTTAACGATCACCCGTAGCAGATAAGCCTGGATTAAACACAACCATATTGATATTATTTTAGTTTATTTTAAATGTTTTCATTTTTGCTATTTTTTAAATTTAAGCGAAGCAAAAGGCAGCTTAAATATTGAATCAGCTTCACGCTGTATCCCGCACATAACACGGTAGGCAGAGGGAACCTAAACCACTTTCCACCGAATTCTGGAGACATTTTGGAGGGATGTTGAGTGGCGGAACTTAACATCGAGCTTTGCTTCTTCATTAGACCGAATAAATGATATAAAACAAATACTTTATTTCCACAAGTGGGTAGAATGGAGTGTATGGAGGAAGATGGGTAGAGTGAAATCTTAACATTACTATCCTTCTAAAATTATAAATGTGATAGGTAGTTCGCGAGGACGGATGTTTGTTCACCTATCACGTAATAACTATTGAACCGATTTAGGTAAAAGTTTACAGTACTGCAGTATCTATGAGATATATATCTCAATAACACATAGTACTCAACTCATAATTTTGTTATATATAACAATAAGTTAAAGCGGTTGAATCCGAATTCTGGGTTTAAACATAAAATAGTAGTTTTCTTATTTAATTTACGTAAGAACTCTGAAGTGAAGAAGAAAGTGTATTAGCACTAGGTTTATTCTGGTTATACTAATTTACTTTAGTCAAGTGAACAGTTAAAAATAATAATAATTTGTGAGTCTTCATAGATGACTTTTTATCTGTGAGAACTCCAACTCACACTCCGTGCGTCAACTTTTATCTTAATTCACTGGATTAATTTAGCTTACGTGATTTGTTACAATTGGCTTTGGTCATATAAAACTTAAATAATAATATATTATTTAACAAATAGTTTGACACATTTCTTCCATATTGTGGAATAAAAAAGAATATCTAGAATAATAGAAGACATAGCTCGTTGGGTTCGGCATATTTTGTTTAATCCGACAATCTTGAAAAAAATATGAAACCCAATCAATAATATTTATTAAGGTACATGAAAATTGCGCTACAACAGTAGATTTCACTTTCGGCAAGGTAGTTCACTCCTTTCCAAGTTTAGTGACAGAAGTCGATGAATTGACGAAAAGACGAAAAATTTAATAATAATAATAATTAAAAATAAATAAATCAGCTTCACGCTGTATCCCGCACAGTGCAGGGTAGGCAGAGGGAACCTAGTGTTAAGACACTCTGTTCCCCACTTTTATCCGAATTCTGGAGGCATTGCGTGTTGAGTGGCAGAACTCAACACCGCGCTTAACCTCGACACCAGAGCGAAGAAATGGAAATATAAATTTAAGTAAATATTTCATCTCCCCGAGTGGGGATCGAACCCACAACCAGTCGGTTTTACAGTCACACCTCGTGCCGCTGTGCCACGACCGGCCTCAATATAAAAAATAATAATAATAACAATTGAATTTCCGAATCCAACCATTATTTTAAATGAGGTACATTTCTGGTTAAAGTTACACGGCTACGTATCTACAATCCGAATCTTGTTTCAACAGTTATATTGACAACCTGACAAAGCCTATTGGGCCAATATTAAATTCGACGGAAATATTCTACTCAATCGTGGTGACCGGTGTGCGGTGGCCGATCCAACTCTTAGTTAACATGAAATCCTATCAGACAACGCTAATAAATGGCAATGTATGTATGTATGTATGTACAAAGGTCTTTCAGATGCAATCTATCACAGACCAATCTCAAAGGTAATGGAAATTACATTGCCTTTCAATGTAAATAACTAATCACAGGTCTCTCTCTCTATATATATTATGTTTGATCGTATTTTGTACGTTTATTTTAAACAAATTTCTTGAAAGATTCTATTAATATTCCACGTGTTGTGCGTATTTTGATGCCAGTCGTGGTGTAGGGGCACAAGGTGTGACTGTAAACGCGACTGGTTGTGGGTTCGATCACCACTCGAGGTGTCGAAGCAAAGGGTAGCGTTGAGTTCCGCCACTCGATACGCAATGCATCCAGAATTCGGCGGAAAGTGGTGAACGAAGTGTCTTGACACTAGGTTCCCTCTGCCTATCCTGCTTTGTGCGGGATACAGCGTGAAGCTAATTTGTACATATTAAGATTTTGTTAGTACACCACCACTATGTTAGGTGCATACTGTACTTGATAAAAAAGGTTAAGTATTTAACGTGGTCTGCATCAGAGAGAGGATAAATAGTCATTTAGAATTTCTACGTTAATACGAAACCTATTTAGCAGCTTTGCTGGTCGTTTGGTCGTCACAAAATGTAATTCACTCTCATATTTCAAGTAATGTATGCGAATTTTAATAAAATATCTTGTAATTTTATTATTTTATAATTAGCAGTATGATATGAGATTGTCACATATAAAGTAATTACTTTAGCGCTCAAAATTAAATGGTTTAATGTCAATACTTAGCGGTGTATTCACATGTCTTTAAGTTAAACTATAAAAATTAAACACGAATCTTATACGATTAGTTAATGACTGTAATACAAATAAATGATTTTTAAATCTGACTACAACAGCTTTCGCCTCACGTATTCCTGTAAACTATAAATGTACAGGTAGTCAGTTCACATTTCATAATTATAAGTACTTATTTTTAAAATTAAAAAAAAGAAATGTTTTAAAAAAATATATTTTTAAATAGCGTTCATTAAAAAAGGAAAATGCTCATTAATTAAATTTATAAATATTGAGCGTTCTACTACCAGACTATTAACTTGAATTGAATCTTTAAATAACTATTGAAATAATTAAGTGCGATACTTAATTATGACATAATAAAATCAGGCCAGTCGTGGTGCAACGGCACGAGGTGTGACTGCAAAATCGACTGGTTGTGGGTTCGATCCCCACTCGAGGAGATGAAATATTTACTTAAATTTATATTTCCATTTCTTCGCTCTGGTGTCGAGGATAAGCGCGGCGTTGAGTTCTGCCACTCAACACGCAATGCCTCCAGAATTCGGCAGAAAGTGGGGAACGGAGTGTCTTAACACTAGGTTCCCTCTGCCTACCCTGCTGTGTGCGGGATACATCGTGAAGCTGATTTATTTTGATTTTTTTGCTTAATTATGACATAACAGCAATCAAAACATGCTGATGCTTAACTTCTGAATAGAAAATAATATTTAACTTGGCTCTTTTATATCTTTTTTTAATGCCATTTAAATGTTTCACAAGTTTCAAAGCAAAAAATATAAATGACTGTCGTACAAAACTTCTGGAACTAGTTGAAGTTATCAGCATAAATAAGAAGAATTTTTATGTTTCCATAATATGCCGTTAGTCGGATACTCTTTGAGCAGAAAATTGTGTAGATTGAAACTAAAAATGATATATGAAAGAGTTTTAATTCATTTTATTCTGTCAACTGACTGAAACTCGGGCAAAGTGTTATAAATATTAATAGATAAAATGTGAACTTTAGATGATATTTATAAAATAATTAATGATATTCCGAGTTAACTAGCATTGATATGATTATGTAATTAAAATGACTCTATACACACAATATGCAAAAATTCAACTTTAACATTTCGGGATTGAATATTAATTATAAGCTTATTGTTCGAATACCAGCATTATCGGAACGTAAACAATAAACATGTTATATTATTGCAATGTATTATCAACAAATACGTGGATTACTATTCCACCGCATTTGGAGAGCAATTAAATAATATCTGTTCAGTGATTTTTGTTTTCAACTCCACGCTGTATCCCACACGCTGAAGGGTATGCAGAACCGTAAAGTAGTAGTGACGTAAAGACACTCCGTTCCCCTATTTCCCGCCGAATTATGGAAACACCAGACACGAAGAGCGAAGAAATGAAAATGTGAAATATTTAACTTCCTCGAGTGGGGATCGAACCCACAACCGTTTGCGCTAATAATCACACCCTTGTGCTCCTGCCCCACGGCTGGCCTCATTATTATACGTAATGTAATATTCTACCCCGCCGATCTTACGTTTCAATTTGATTAAATCAATAACGCCGCCATTTAATCTGTAAACACAATTTTAATTTAAAATAAAAAGTGCTACTATAAAACACATAACGTTCACACACATGCTTGCAAGCGTTAGTTCGACGTTGGTGTATTACGGTATCTGAAGTGACTCTTTAGTATGAGCTGAAGTGGAAGACGGGACGCTGTGCTCGACTCAGTCAGTAGTCATAGCAGTATACAGTACGTGATGGCCATCGAAACTAATGTATGCGACAGTACGGTGAGGTATGGTCCGATGTCATGAAGTAAGGGAAGCTATGTGGTGAATCGGGACCAAGTCGGCGGTTCGCATCTTAAGAATATCTGCAATACAAGATATTTGGGATGCTAAGCCAGAATGAAAATGTAGAGATACATCGACACACAGATTGTCATTAATCTTTTATGCAACAAAGCCAATAGTAAAGGCGAAAAGCTAATATTTTGTCACATGTCTCTAGGGTCACACGTACCTAAGTAGAAGTTCCCTGAGTGTCGCCTCGTCCTCCTCCGCCGGCGCATATCGTGTCAGCTTGCCGCCGGCCTCCCGGCCCACATGATCAGGTAGCGCTGTATCAAAACTCCTCGTTTATTCTCCTATCTTCACTCGACCCCTAAACTTTTTTTAAGGAATCCCAAGAAAGTTTCTGAATGACCCTAACCTAAAAGTATCATACGCTAGACATACTTAACAGCAACGTAACTAACCAACGGCAGACAGTTTTTAGATATTTGGTTTGTTTTTTATATTATTTGATGAACTTATTATTTTTTCTTGGCTATTTCTTCATTAGGTATTTATAAAATATTTTAAAAGGTTGTAGCTAGATACTATTATCATCCATTAATGTTACAGAGTACCAAATATTCTGCACTAGGATCAAGTCCCCTCACCCTTCAACTTTATAATACTTATACGCGATTGTTTAGCCCTTGTACAGCATAAAATCGAACCAATAATTGCCGTCACCGTACTGCCAATTATAGCCAATGGCCAATTCAAGCAGGTCCCAAATAAACAGTAGGAACATGAAAAAATGTTTAAAAATAAACTGATATAAAATATTAAAGTAACCTTAGATAAAATGTTAGTATCGTTGCAGAATATTAGAAGTTGTAATTCTGAAAATGCTTTACAATAATGGTTAAATTTATTTGTAAAAATAGATACAGTAGTTGTTCGTTGCATTTTGTTTTAATATTAAGGCTTTCGGTTTGCGCATTTCATAATTGAAAAGAGCTGTCACTTCAAACTCTGAAATGTATGAATTTCATATCATATTTCGGTTTATTTTCAGGAAATCGGTCTGAAATGTTTTTAACAATTCCAATTGTGCTAAATACATTCGCAGTTACCGTATTCATTACTAAATATATTGTGACCTTTGAAAAACTATACATGCATTTATTTATGAAATATTTTCGGAAACGAAATTAGATAAGTTCTTAGCAACACAAATTTATATAAAATTGTCTTTAATTTTATTAAAATTTAAAAAAATAATTAATATTTAAACAAGCATTCCTTTAAACGTTTGAAGATTAATAAACAATGAAATAATTAGCTCTTAAAACTCCTAATGTACACTAAAAAGTTCCTGTCGAGTAGTTGCTGTAAGTCGCGTGTCGTCAAATACATTTTCTTTTGAAACTTATAACAATATCAGGTTTCTGATACGAGAACGTATAATGTCATAAGCTTTTAAAATGTAACATGATAGTTCTGTATACCTATTTTAATATAATATTATTTTCTTATTTACTCTAAGATAGAATTTCTAGAGATCGCAACGAGGTTCTTCAATGACGGTCTTTTATATGCTATCCTTCACGTAATACAGTCTTCTCATGTTAAAGTTAAATATGTTCCTTTTATATTTAAATAGAAGTTTGAATAATATTTTAAAATTCTTTGAAGTGGTACAAAAGTATGCGGACAAAGGCTTGGTACAACGTCTTACCTGAAATTTGATCAATGGGTGAGTATAGCGGGGGTTCTTCCCCGCCGGCCTGTTGGTGCTCGAGCAGACGATGGCACGACTGTCTCATGAGCGCTCCCGACACTGTGTATATAATTCAAATGATTGGTTAATTTAAAATAGACTTAGAAAATGTAGATATTATTAGTATGCAATTAATTATAATGACCACAATGTACCTTTATACGTATTATTAAATTTTTTAAGACTAAGATTTTTTAAGACTCTGAAGTCTATCCTTCCCTAGTCTTAATGTCATTCTTCAATACAAATCTTTTGTTTTTATAGGTTAAGTAAAAAATATTTCAATTGTCAAATCAATGTATACGTATTTTTATTTTGTTAATTTATTTAAGCTTATTGAAATCCCCATATAAGCTTAAGCTAAAACTGAAGTATTGTAATTACTAATACGTACAGGTCTAAACTGAGCTTTGCATTTGTGTGAGTATTCATATACGTATCGAGTAGGTGTAAGTTCACGAGCTTGGCCTAAATCGGCTTATACTGCTTTTTGACAACCGCTGTACACCTTATATTTAAATCTTAATATTTTATTTTTATACCCGATTTATTTAAAAAGAAAGATGAATTGGAACTATCTTTGTACAAAAATAGAAAAATATATAGGACCATTTAATAAAAAGAAGAAAAAAAAAATGGACTAAATTCTGTTCTTAATATAACGGAATGATTGATTATTAACTCAAACGACACTTCAGACAAGAGTTAAAATTATGGGGATATCTCATCATCATCATCATCATCAACTTTCAAAGAGGAGCATAAAAAATAAAACAGTAAATATTTAAAAAAAAATAAAAAATAATTCAGCTTCACGCTGTATCCCGCACACAGCAAGGTAGGCAGAGGGAACCTAGTATTGAGTACACTTCGTTCCCCACTTTCTGCCAAATTCTGGAGGCATTGCGTGTTGAGTGGCAGAACTCAACGCCGCGCTTGTCCTCGACACCAGAGCGAAGAAATGGAAATATAAATTTAAGTAAATATTTCATCTCCTCGAATGGGGATCGAACCCACAACCAGTCGGTTTTACAGTCACACTTCGTGCCGCTGCGACGCGACTGGCCTAATTAAATATTTAAATGAATCCTCAATAAATATTTAAATGATTTTATTACCTTTAGTCTAGTTATTGTCATTTGACTACAATCGATGGCAGTCTAATCGACGACATTGTGCCTGCAACAAAAATAAATAACAAATTATTATTTAAAAATACAATATTTTAACTTTAATTAAATACAGATAAAAATATAAATATTCCCTCATATAGGTTTAAAGAATAATATAATTAATAGAGTGGCGAGAAATGTAGGACGGAAATATTATTTCCGACGCTGGCTGGTTTTCTTTTTTCATCGTAACTTTGCCTACATACTACCAGTGAAGTAAATTGTTAGAACTAATATACCTGAACATGTCGCTTGCATAACGTTAAAGGAATATATTGATATGATATTACTATTAAATTTTCATTTTTATAATTAAAAGTATTAAAATATATATATATTTCTATAATCGAAGTTGTGTATAGAAAGTGGTGTTGAATATGATAGTTGTGGGTTCATATCTCAAACCCATGTGTTTATAATTATGTTATAGGTAAGTATCTACTTGCAACATAATTATAAACCTAATGGAATTAGACAAAGTGCGATGTAATCCATAACACATGATACCGAAAATGGATAGAAAATGGGGAAAAATATGACTAGAACCTTTAAAAATTAGAAAAATAGTTATCAAATTTAATGAAAAATCGTATATTTTGATGTACTTCCTACGGAAAAAATTGTATTAATATTACTACATACATATACAGGTAAATATTTGTAAATTAACTCACAACATTACGGACACGTATTTGCCTTTAAGGAAGCATATAACATAACGTGAAGAATACTAATATTAATTAGAAGTACGATCACAGCTATCAGGTAACATATTAATTAATAGGTACATTATATTGGCAGGTAATTAAAACTACATACATACTAGTATGTATATGTATTTTCGTCCCGCATAATGATCGAGTGCAATCACTCACATATCAAATATAAACTCAAAGCAAACCCCGAACTGATATAAGCGCGGATCCATAACTTGATGACAAATTTCATTTTCATAATTTTGATATGTATTAAATTCTAATAATGGGTATAATAAAGTGGCTTTTGCAACTGGCTCAATGAGAGCAGGTTTGATGGCGCATTAGATTAGCCGGCACAGATGACGCGTTTCTGTCATTGCCCTCATCTGGACAATCTGGAATAGAAATACGCGCGTTTTTACACGCGTTTTACGCACGAACGGAAAAACGCGCGTTTGTAATTTATGACGTACAAGTCAAAACACGCGTCTAACTTTATAAAAATATTACAAATAAGAACAAAAATAATTGAAAAAAATATAAAAATACTATAATAAATAATTTACCCTTAATGTTATTTCCATCATTGATATATTGATATTACAAATTATTTTAGTGAGACTTACAATTTAAATATTTCATTTTTTTACAAAAAAAAAGCAATTATAAAAAGCAACAAACATTTTAAACATCAAATTATTGAGGTTGTTTTATAAAAATATGGCAATATCGTGATTGCATTATATACTAAAGTTTCAATATCGGGCTCACAAAATGAAAACGATAAAATAAAAAGCAGCTTTAACAAGATATGTTAATATACTCGTATAGTGTTTCATCTGATACTACAACGAGGTTTATTGTAGCACATAAATAGAAGCACAAAATTGACTTCATATTTAAAGGAAAAATATGTTTATTTTAAATTATGTAATGAAAATTATAGAAAAATACACTTTATGAAAATTATAGGAAGGCAGGTAGGTGGAACCTAGTGTTAAGACATTCCGTTACCCACTTTTTACCGAATTTTACGAGGTAAAAGGCGACGAAGGTACGAGGCGTGTTGAGTGGTGGAACTCAACGCTGGGCTTTTGCCTTGGTGCCAGAGCGAAGAAATGAAAATATTAATTCATTCCCTCGAGTTGGGATCGAATTCACAATCGTCGCGCTACAGTCACACCACCACCTTATACTCCTGCGCCACGACGATCTCGAAAAATATAGATATGTTGCGTTTATTCTATCACAGTACTCATATTTTCCGGTACTCTATACAAAATATACTTTTTATAGAACCGGATAAACCTAATGGGTTGAGATGAAAAAGCAGCTTGTTTTACGTGCAGAATATTTTATGACTAGTTTGTTGTTTCATTTCATATTGTAGATTAAAGTTGCTTATATTAACTCACTAATATACACTGATACTTATTTTAAATAAAAACTTAATTATTTTAAATAAAAAATATATTTTGTTTTAAATAAGGGGAATAAATAATACGAATAAAATTTTGTTAAATATATTTAAGCACAAAAACAAGTTACTTATTGAAATCAGCATAAAAACTGAGAAACAAAATTTGAATATTTATAATTAATACACAATAATTATTAATTTATAAGTTTTATAAACATATATAATTAAGAAGAATGCTGAATGCAAAATTCTAAAAGTATACAGGTATACATTTCATTTATCAAAATTTAATAACAAAAAATAAATCTTACTTACTAGTTATTTAAAAAAATATGACTGCCACAGATATTTGAACGATAGAAACAATTTAAACAAAAACCAACCACATATTAAATTATAAACAACAATGGTTTAATACAAGTATATTTTAATTTAATTGACAGGACCCGACGAGCGCTCTCGGCCAGAGCGACAGAAGGACAGTGGCTGTTCCAACGAGCCCTACTGGGACCGCGCATGCGAGGTGATCACTTCGTTCAAGTAAGTATGCATGGAAACAAGGTACTATTGAGAAATTAATCAAACTAGAGCCGTTTCAACGTCTTAAATATACGTTCTTGTTTATTTTGGAATGCCATCTTATTTTTTTCATTGTGAAGAAAATTTAAACATTTTAACGTTATTTTTGTATTCTTTTTTATTATTAAAGTTTTCAGATACTTGACAATATCATTAAAATAGATATTTTAAAATTATATAAAAAATGTATTGATATATAAAAACATTTATATTAAATACATTTAATTAATATATACTTATTATGTACATAACAATTTATTTAACTGTAAATTATAAAAACACATAATTATTATTAAAGACATCTAATAAAAATCTTAAGAGTAACTGAAATATTTAAAGTCATTTTTTATTCCGCATGATGTGACGATAGTTTCAGGTATCTCCAGTGGACATGCATTTTTTACATGTTTGCCGAGGTCGGTACGGTCGTGCTACGAGCGAGGCCGCTACGAGGCTACGAGGCTACGGGGCGCTACGTGCTCCACCGCCTCTAACAAATCACGAAACTTACAACTATTATTTTTTTATTTGAATATTCTATTTGCAATAAATCCGCAATCGATACTATTTCGTAATATTATATTCATATTTGTGCTTAAACCAGTAACTCGTGAACTCCAGCTTCAAGATTGGAAGCCACGATGAAGAAGTTTGCTTATTAAATATTAAACCTTCAATATATTTAGAACGAAAAAGTATTTATAACTCATTATGTAACAGAAAAATGGGTGCTTTTCATTTTAATACAGAATAGATATAGGTCAGGTGAGCATGAGGAAACTTAATGTTTACTCTTCCGCAAGTACTTAACAGTTTAAAATATGGAAAGCTAAATAAACTCTAAAATATTGTGTTAGACATTCTAAGCGAAGAGTCACTAGTATGTAACCGATCGATATATAAATATTTATATTATCAGTGGGGAATTTCATTTATTTGGCAAGTTACGGAAATGATTGCCCTCGTCTAGTCAATATTAAATCATTGCTACAGCTGCAGCGCACTTGCGTCATCGAGTTTGTTACTTATTTTTATAATTCATTTCCTTTCACTGTAGCCTTTGCGATAGTTTCAATGGATTTTTTTTGAAAGGTCCCAGTTTTCTTTTTAATTTCATCATTTTGTCAATATACTTGAGTCTGCCTTTGAATGCGACGTCGTCGGAAGTTTTTGTACTTTTTGTCTTCTTTATTCCTTTTTCAATAATAATTGATTGTACTGTACATGCATACAAGTTATAAATACACTTGGTAATATCCATAATTAAACGTCATCGATAGAGCATCTGTTTGTTTTTGAAACTTAGTATATAATCACTGAACGATATGTGACACAGTTGATATATGTAATTGCTGCTCGATTATATCGGTAGCTACTACCTATGGACGCAGTAATGGCTTAGAATTAAATAGAAATTGTAGTGCAATATACTCGTATAGAGTATGGTAAAAATTGTTATAAATCTTATTAGTATTTTCTTTAATTTTCACAATGTAAATGAATGCTTAATATATTTACTTAGTATCGCAAACCAAAAAATTGTATACTCGAGAATAGAATCTCCAGGTAAGTGATTTAATGTTATGAAAAATGATAAGAACTCATGTCCGAATCTCAAAAAAAAGTTTATGAGGCAATATAAAATGAAAAAGTACATAGCCACAATCTGTCTAATTAAAGGAAATGGATATAAGTTAAGAATAAATATTCTCTCGAATAGAAATCGAACCCAAAACAATCCCCTTAATATGTCTCTCTGTACACACGCAGAGAGGCATTGCCTTCTTTCCTTTTTTTATTGTTAGCATTGTGGTAGAAAAATTGCAATACTGAATTTATAGGTCCTCTGACGTCATTTTCAGGATTCCTTTCACAATAGACACCTCAACAATGGTATTGAAATTGAAAAATATCGAACATATACCGTTGAATTCAAAACCACATTCTCCTGGATAACACGTCGAAGTTCAAAACATGTTAGTGCCAGTCCAAGTGAACCGAAGTTGATTCGATTTCAAGTAAGTAACAAAGCTGTGCTGAAAAATGTAACTTTAAAGGTAATATAAAATATATAAAATATCTACATATAAATTATACAAACAAAATTATTTCGTTCACTAATTTTATTAATTAATTTTTACCCACTCGGTGGAGAGTTTATATTTAAAATATAATTATTTTGTCGGTTACTACTACACAGCTTGTGAAGTCTCTGTATGTAATAATCACCAAGTTCTATTTATAGGCGCAACTGCGGGTGACAAATAGAATATATAATACTGCTCAATGTTCTTAATGTTTTCATTAATACTTTAATAATAAAATCTCCTCACGGCTTCATCCCGTCTCTGACTTGCAATTTGTGCAATGAGTTCCTCAAAGACGGAAAGGAGACAGGAGAGGAATATTTGAACGAACAAAAAGCTATTAACGGAATTACGCAATCATATCAAAGGTGCAAGCAAAATGAACAAAAGTTTTTTCATTTACACTGTGAGCACAGACAGAGCAGCGCGGGCGAGGCCGCCCGTGGCCGCCCGTGGCCGGCGCCGCGCAACAAAGCACCAAAGGGGATTGTTTAATTTAATTAAAGACTATTTAGTGCCGAAGCGCATTTCCAATAATGAACGCCACCAGATATTGGAGTTCAATCCTATTATTCCCAAAACGTATTAGAACACACCAATACAAATACTCAATTCTATGATTTACATATTATAATGCAATATGTAGAATTTGAGGCAGTTGGAACACATAGTATATATTTGGTCCTATATATATCATTTGTAATGTAATATTTTAATTAAAATTCTGCGTATTGGTTGAATGTATTTATTTACACATAAGTAATAATAAATTGAAAATAGATTTTATAAAATATTGGAAGCGTAATGAAATGTTTGTTTATTTTTGCTATGTATATTGTAACAGTTAGTTCAGAGAACAACTAGGGAACTCACTGCAGTGATCAGAGTTCTCTTGACAAAAAGAAATATATGCTCAGTAAGTTGAAATATTACGTGGGATCGAACTAAACTTCGGACTATGTTGTTCTTGTTGCTTTGTTAACGTTTTAATTTTGGTTTGTCAATAAGAACTATGGGTATTTGCCTATTTTTCAAATATATGAAGTATATATAGTGAAGATTTTTCACTGCGTTAATTCAATGCTTTATAAAAAATAAGAAACGGAGACTTTGACATATCATTAAATTAATAGGAAAAGTTAATACAAATATACGTTTATGTACATACGAGAACATACAGCCCGTGATGCGTAAGCTGGGCATAAGCTAATATGTCAGTTCGTCTACACCGAAGGATGTATCCTTATTATTTTCACTCTCGTCTTTTGTGTTTGCTATGTTATTCAACATAGAAAAAAATATTAAGATTTAAGCACGTGACGTTGCTACAAGAGTTGTCACGTCACGTCACGTCAATTAAGTAATGCGTCACACCTACACTATCTATATAAACGTGTACAAATGCAAAGCTCGGCTTAGACCTCGCCAACTGTATATACGTAAACATTTTAATTTTAGAGTGAATCACAATACGTTTTGTTAGCGAAAAACATAATACTTTTTAAATATTTACTAGGGATTTTATCTGATCCGATCTAGACTGCTGTCCGAATTTTTATTAATCCAATTCTATTTTTGTAGACTGTTAGGCAGAGATCTGTTAATATTATTAAACTAAAAAAATAAATAAATAAATTAGCTTCACGCTGTATCCCGCACACAGCAGGGTAGGCAGAGGGAACCTAGTGTTAAAACACTCCGTTCCCCACTTTCTGCCGAATTCTGGAGGCATTGCGTGTTGAGTGGCAGAACTCAACG
>DWQW01004418.1:0-19885 GCA_018249695.1 Heliconius erato demophoon | reverse complement strand
TCGACACCAGAGCGAAGAAATGGAAATATAAATTTAAGTAAATATTTCATCTCCTCGAGTGGGGATCGAACCCACAACCAGTCGGTTTTGCAGTCACACTTCGTGCCGCTGCGCCACGACCGGCCTCGACTCCTAACTTATGTTATTTTAAATTTTTAGGTCAGAATAATAACCTCATTCCTTTCAACACTGACCACGCAGAACTACTATTTAAGCCATTATAGTCATATCCCTTAAGGTTTAGGGGGGCTGTTGGTTTTCCATATTATCTGCTCCAGATCTTCATTTTTATTATGTGGACAGAAAATGCTTGTTGATCAACTTTTACTAAGACGCTATATTTATATCTCTTAGAGATTAGGTGGGGTGCTAGGGTTCCACGTTAGGTACTCCAGACCTTCATTTTTGTTATGTGGGTGGAAATTATTTATCATGTTGTTCAATTTTCCTCAGGGCAGTATATTTATATCTCTTATAGTTTAGACAGATTGTTAAGGTCACATCAGGTATTCAGATTTTCAAAATAATTTGTTTTGAAAAACCCTAAAATATTTTATTTTGAATAGCCTATATATTGCCTACACTTAATAGCTACACAACAAAAAAGTTTCATTCAAATCCATCCAGTAATTCCGGGGATTAGCGTGTACAAACAGACAATTTTTTTTTGTGGATTTGGTTTCTATTACTGTTCCTAAAACCCCATCAATTATTATTTTGTAAATATATTCAATGTACAGACGCGCCATTTTTACTGTTTTATTATATGCATAGATAATAATTGCTTTTTTATCTTTTCGCCTTTTTTGTTCTATAATCATAACATTTAAAGATGCATATTTACATATTTATAAAATATTATACAACATTTAAGTAGGAGCTATGATATTGTTTGACTTGAACTAATATTCAAATAAAATCACATTCACCGCCAAAAGGTCACGCTATAATTTTCCAGAAATTTCGCACACTGTACCAACATAACGGTATTATTACAATCCGCCAACTTGTCAGACTGAATTAATTATGCATCATGTAATCATTTAAGAAATTGAAAAGAAATAATCTTAATAACTAAAGTTTCGTCATAGAACATTATTTATTAGAGGCAGAGGGAACCTAGTGTTAACGCACTGCCTTTCAAATTTTGTGCCGAATTCTAGAAGCATTGGATGTTGAGTGGCGGAACTCGACGCCGCGTTTTGCCTCGACACCAAAGGAAAGAACTGAAAATAAATAAATATTTCATTTCCTCGGGTGAGGATCGAAACAACAACCTGTCGCGTTTACCATATTGTAATTATTTGTGTTCAATTAGCTTGATTATTTATGTATGACTTGAAAAAGATATTACAGTACAATTTTCTTCTCTTTTAGTTTTATTTTCGTGTCGGTCACGGTGGAGTGAGATATCGTCTGACTGTAATCATATATATTTTTTAATTCTACGCTCTGGCAGACAAAGCGCGGCGTTGAATTCCGCCACTCAACACAATATCACGAAAATTGATTGGCGTGAAGCTGATTTTATTTAAACAAACGCCTTACATAAATGTGTCAGTTAGATTACGTTATTTTGAACATACGCTTATTTACTTACTTTAGAGTTTAGACCAGACATTTCAGAATGAACTTCGAAGATAAAAATAATCGTGATTTTTAACAAGAAACAGACTTGACTCGCTTAAAATATCAATTTTCAGTGAATTGTGCAAAATATTTAGAAATTCTGGAGAATAAACAAACAGTTGGTTAACTAATGGTTTCCATGAATTATTTTAGTTTTTGTAAAACATTAGATAGATATACGTACATTAAAAAGAAATCCATGGTTTCACATATCAAACAATCATAATATATTTCGGAATATTAGTGAAAAGTGAACGTAAAAAATATTAAAAATTATAATACAACAAACAAACAGAAAGAATAATAAAAAATATATAAGTATATTTCTTTATATGCAAATGCAACGTCGGCGTTGAGCTCCGCCTCTTAAAAAGTATAGTATAAGTAGTATAGTATCTTTACACTACGTACCCGCCTATCCTGCTATATGCCTACGGGATACAGCGTGAAACTAAATAAAAAAAAAAATAATGTAAACAAAAAAATTTTATTAACCCATTTCCACATAAAATTTATGTGAAGGTGATCGCTCCGAGATAAATCTCCTGATTTATAGACGGGAGACACTAATTAAATGAGCCTTCAAGAGTCTTATAACGGCTGAGACACCTTGTTATAGCGACTGAACTACCTACTACGAGGCCAGCGGCACGAAGTGTGACTGTAAAAGCAACTGGTTGTGGGTTCGATCCCCACTCGAGGAGATGAAATATTTAGTTAAATTTGTATTTCCATTTCTTCGCTCTGGTGTCGAGGCTCAGCGTGGCGTTGATATCTGTCACTCAACACCCAATGCCTCCAGAATTCGGCAGAAAGTGGGGAACGGAGTGTCTTAACACTAGGTTCCCTCTGCCTACCCTGCTGTGAGCGGGATACAGCGTGAAGCTGATTTTTAATTACCTACTACAACTGTATATTATACTTTAATATTGAGCTGGTAGTGCTATGCTATTAAAGATATGTACATTTATATATAATAATATTGTAAAACTGAAGGATTGTCTCATTGAACGCGCTAATCTAAGGAACTAATGATTTGAATTGAAAAATTATGACAAATAAATCAATTTATAGATGAGGTTGAGGATGTTGGATAATCACATTATTCATTTGGATGTACACCTCGTACCGGCGGGCGTTAACGTAACCTCAGTTTGTTTTACCATGCGGGTAAAGCCACAAGTAAAAACTAGTATTATGTATAGTAATGATCTTGAATCTTATAAAGCTTATTGATGGAATTACGGATTTAAATCCTGGTTTACCAGAGCCTCAAGATGGAGCCGGTTAAATAAATAAGCTGCAATAAATATGAGCTATATATATATATATATATATATATATATATATATATATATATATATATATATATATATATATATATATATATATATATCATTTATTTATTACCCAATTCAGCACCAGCTTGCCAAAACTGGTCCCTTTTGCCATTTCCTGGCTCCATTTTCGGTATTTGTTGATGATGTTTTTTTTCATGGTGAAACTGAAATCCAAATTTCAGCTGAATCGGGCACTGAGAAGTGGGTCAAATTGACCTTGCAAGATTTCACACACGGACTATTCCAAGACTTCTTATAAGCACCCAGCTCCATCATCCTCTCAGACAGTGATGTACCTTTATTTGACACTACCTCTGAAAGGTCCCCCACTTTCAATTTAGTGAGTACACATACTGTATGAAATATATTTTAGACGAATAGTCCTGAAAATTTCATCTTTGCTAAAATGACATAGGTCTAGGTGACTGGAGGCCCTGGGATCAGTCTATAAAATACTTTCTAGTATAATGTAAATGTATAATATATACACGTATATTTCTCCTGCGTAAAGTACTTTAGGAGAAAAAATAGTTTTCTTTGTAAAAGGGTAATACAACAGGAGTTGCTTAGTTACATTAAAGCTTAAAGTTTGAGGCTTTTGTAACACTTCTACTCTAACAATAAATAACCTTCACAGTAAGTAAAGATAACTTGAAATTTTCCATAATGTTTATTACTGTGGTTATTTGAAAACCTTTTTGTATTAACATTTCTGATGCTATATATTTATGTTATTATTTTTTAAGGAGTTGTCAAAAAGAAGGATTTTAAATGTAATATGTTATCTAGGTTTTGGTCTTTGTCCAAATTCGCCGACCACTACTATTTATATATTTTTGAGACATTACGAGTTAAGTAACGAAACATAACGCCGTGTTTTGTCTTGTACCAGAGAAATGAAAAAAAAAAACAATCCATGCCGCGAACGAGAACCGAACCAACAATCGTCGCTTTTACAATCAGACTGTGCCCTTGTGTCACGACAATTTTTAAATTTACAAGATTAACAGTACAAGAGTATTATTAAAAATAATTAAAATTTTTACGGTTACTATACTTATAAATTTTTCGTTACCCTAGTTAAAAACGGAATTTGGGAAAAACCCTCCTTAACAGCACTAGGTACGTCGTAACAACTGAGTGCCTAATTTTATGTATCAATATAAATCTCTCGATCATGCTTTGGACTTTGAGCTGTGTTTATTACACTAGTTTATGATATGATTTTGGAAAATCCATTCTTCAAATATTACTGAACTATAAAATTGAGTGCCTACATCATTAAGAATCTAGCTCTAAACTAGTCTAGTTGAAGAAACAATAAATGTCAGGCAGTAAGCATTGCGGCATAAAGCGTGCAGTTGAAAAATAAAGTAATAATGTATAAGTCGTTTGGTAAACATATTTTTTTGTTGAATGCACTTATTTCAAGATCAATCAAGAAAAATATATAAGGATATTTTTCTTCCTGCAAATCTTATCGGATAATCCATCCAGCTATAGGCTATATTACATTACGTACAATCGTTTCGATGTAAGGAGGAGGAGGAGTGTCATAAAAACCTCTTAGCTATCACCATAGACCACGCGGGCGAGGATACAGGCAAAAGCTAGTGAATTTAAAGCTATTAGTAAAATGTATATTTCAATATAAATTTATAGCCTTAAGGCCTAGGAAACTGGTGTTAAAATACTCCGTTGACATTGAGACATTTCCATTTTCCACTTTTCGGCGAATTCTACACTAGGTTTCCTCTGCCTACCCTACTGTGTGCGGGATTCAGCGTGAAGCTGAGAAAATGACAATATAATATATTTAATTTCATCGAGTGGAAATCGAACCGACAACATGTTGCGTTTACAATCCCACTTTTTGCCCCTGCGCCACGACTGGCCTCAATATAAATTTAACTATAAATAAACATTACGATCGCAATACGAGTAATAAGATAACATTTGTACTATAATGTAAATGAGTAGAGTTGTTCATGCATGCAAAAAACATCATTTACGTCCCTATAAGGAAGTGCTTCGTAATTTGTTGCACGCATTTTGATTTTACTTAAAGCTATCTCGCGTATAGTAGTGTTGGCAGAAGGAACCTAGTGTTAAGAAGAAGAATGTATAAATTGAAAATGAATTCTTTTTCTTTTATTTTTTAATTTTGAATAGACCTACTCAGGATAACAGTTAAATAATAATTTATAGTTTTACTTTTATTAATCTTTATTTTTAATTGCAATCTGATCTGATGAAATACTTGAAAATTTTATACACAAAATTAAAACAGCAGACATTTTGAACTGAAAATTTATTAATCAAATGAATTTATTATTAAGATGTACTTAATAGATTTTTATAAGTAAATAACTTTAAGCAAGAACCACTTTGTGACATACCGTAATAATTTTATTTTTATTTCCATTGACTGAACTACTATATTAGCAATCTGTGGAACTGCATTAAAACATATTGACATCTTAGCGACAATTGACGCAAAATGTACATCGTGTGTATACGTATGAAGCCAGTCGTAGCGCAGTGGCACAAAGTGTAAACACGACAGACAGATTGTGGATTCGATTTCCACTTAAGGAAATGAAATATTTAATATTTCCATTTTCTTCGGTCTGGTGTATGGCCAAGCGCGGTGTTGAGTTCCGACACGCAAAGCTTTTCAAATTCAGCGTAAAATACACTACTAAGTGCGGGATACAGCGTCACACCAAAAAAAAGGGTACATTAGTTCTAAAGGAGGCAAGAACATAGGAAGCGTGTAATAAACGATATTAGAGCAAAATTACTTATACAGTTTAAAAAGTTTGCGTCTCTCCCAGCTTGGAAAGGTCAGCTCAACCTCCAAACTTCTTAAATTATTATATATATATTCACCACTGGTATAAAACTGAGAAACTTCACAAAGAACTTTTTGATAGAATTATTTCAGACGTAAAATCTTTCATGTCACTTTCAAGAAAGAAATTATAATAAATAAAGAATTTTTAAAAATTAAATAATAATAATAAAAGATTATTAATCTAAATAAAGATAGAATACATATCTTCATTGAACTTATTTAAGTTTCGACACCACTTCGAGGTGGAAGTTAGCGTCTTACTCTACTTTATGGTTATTATAAGTGATTTTTTCTATATAATATATCTATATAAACCAGGCAAACCATCATTGCATTGCTGGCGTTTAGGGAATTTGTTGATCCGCCCCTTGAAAATTCCAATATCATACCTTTGTGGGAGCACATCTGGTGGTAGATGTGTGTATGTATGTCTATGTAAATATTATCTATACTAATATTATTAAGCTAAAGAGTTTATTTAGTTGAACGCTCTAATATCAGTAACTATAGACTTAAATTGAGAAATTATTTTTGTATTAGAGCCCTTTCATCAAGGAAGCTACATATATTACATATCGTGAATCATTTCGATCCACTGGTAACCCACTGTGCCTGTGATTAAGGTATATGTAACTCTAGCACTCATAGGCTGCCATACTTGAGGTACGTAGTTGTACACAACCTAGATAACCATACGTCGCGTCGGTTCGACGTACGTATGTTTGAGTGAGCATATTTTGGATTACCTATATACGAGGTTTATGAATGTGATATTACATATTAATGTATCTAATAATAGATTATATAATAAAAAAATATTTCAGTTTATTTATATTTTATAAGAAAAAAATAAATAACGAAACAGAAGTACACTAATTTATAAAACTTAAACATTTAGTAATCTATCCTTTAGTTTTATATTTTCAATTTTTTTTTATTATCTCTATATTGTAAATAATCTAAATTTAGTGGCCGTCCTAAGATGATCATTTCTGCCTCTTAGAATTTGAAGCTTTTGGGTGACAAAATAACTCGACATACTTGGCGAACATGTTTATACTAGGTTTGTGAATGTGATATTATATCTTAATGTATTTACTAAAAGAGAACATAAGTAAAAAACATTACAGTTTATTTATATTTTTTAAGAAAATTAAAATAAAAAATAAAACAGGTAGTTTTATAAAGTAAAAAGTACTTACTTTATAAAACTTAAATATTTAGTAATGTCTCCCTCGGTTTTAAATTTAAATATGTAAAATTTTCAAAAATATATTTTTTTAAACTCTGTAATGTAAAAAACCTAAATTTAGAGGCCGTCCAACGATGATTTTTTCTGCCTCTTAGAATTTGACGCTCTTGCATGACAATATACCTCGAGATACTTGTGAAACACTTTCAGAAGTTTCAGCTCCATTTTCTGATAAATCTTCTATAGTTTATTGGGTTTTGCTAAATATTTTTTTATTAACAACGCTGACGAAAATAGATGAATACCATATCGCTTCGGTAAGTCTATACTGAAGCGATAAGGGTGTATTTTGCAAGCTCCGACGGATCAAGAAAAGATTGGTAACCCCTGATCTAGAGTGATACTCTGGCTATAATATTACAATAGCGAGAAGAAGATACTTTTAGTAGTTTTTTTGTTGATTCTTCTGATTATTATCTTTACGGCAGAGGGCTACCTCTAACCTATTATTAAAACACTCCGTTCCCCACTTTCCACCAAATTTTTCGACGCATTGCGTTTTGGTGGCGAAACGCTTGGTTTTTGCCTTGATGCCAGAGCCAAGAAATGAAAATATTAATAAATAAAAATTCCCTTCAGTGGGGATCGAAACCACAACTGTCACGTTACAACGACGGTTTCAGTTCAGCTGTTTTTGCCAATACATATTCTAATATATACCTACACGAGATTAGTGAAAAACACGTATATTAAACATATGTAGATGCACGTGGTCACTCCGCGGCCGCGTTTGGCAGAATTTCAATCGTTTAGTGGAAAATGTTATATTTATTGATTTCGAATATCATCTGGCGATTTCGCAGAACCATAAATATTGATCATTGACTTGAAACAGCTTATGTTCCTTCTAGTACATCAGTCACGTTGAATGGAGTTGGCGGGGCCAAGGTTAGTTAATATATGTGGAGATTGCTGTATTTTTAACGATGCAGTTGTGGCTGTTTAATTAAATCTTATTTTTTTATATATATAATGACTTTATGTAAGCGTTGTAAAAATTTATTGAATATTTAAAAAAATAGAAGCCAGTCGTGGCGCAGCGGTGCGATGTGTGACTGTAAAACCGACTGGTTGTAGGTTCGATCCCCACTCGAGGAGATGAAATATTTACTTATATTTATATTTCCATTTCTTCGCTCTGGTGTCGAGGTTAAGCGCGGCGTTGAGTTCTGCCACTCAACACGCAATGTCTCCAGAATTCGCCAGAAAGTGGGGAATGGAGTGTCTTAACACTAGGTTCCCTTATAGGTTAGGCTATATAGGTTTATTTAAAAAAATATCTAGCTATTTTTTTTATTTGGTACGTCGACACTATAAATGTGAGTGCCTTTTCGAGGAAATGAATGAAACAAAGCGCGGAGCTGACTTTCTTCAATTCCGACGAAAAGAAACACTAAGTTCTTTTATACCGTGCGATACGAAAAAGCACCTGTTAGGTCTCTAGCTTTAAACAGGGTCGTGGGCGAGGCCGATCACTTTCCATACCAAAAAAAATTGGAAAAAGATATATCTACTTATAATTACTAAGCCTTTTTTAGTTAGTAATTATATGTCGAAATATACATATTTTTAGGTTTTCTAAATTCGCATCTAATGGTAAACAAAAAATGTGTATTAAAACAACGAGCTCACGACCAAAGCTGATTTATTTCTTATAACACGTGTTTGCTTGTTTTATATCAGCCTCTCATTTATATATATAACAATAAAAACAATGTTATTAAAGCTTCGCGGTGGCGGGGATTTTAGAGAAAAGATATACAAATGTTTTGTTTGTAAAAAAAATATACGAAATTATATAAACAAAAATCAAATCAAATCAGCTTCACGCTGTATCCCACACACAGCAGGGTAGGCAGAGGGAACCTAGTGTTAAGACACTCCGTTCCCCACTTTCTGCCGAATTCTAGAGGCATTGCGTGTTGAGTGGCAGAACTCAACGCCACGCTTAACCTCGACACCAGAGCAAAGAAATGGAAATATAAATTTAAGTAAATATTTCATCTCCTCGAGTGGGGATCGAACCCACAACCATTCGGTTTTACAGTCACACCTCGTGCCGCTGCGCCATGACTGGCCTCATAAACAATTGTATAAACGTTTTAACGATTATCATTACAATGTAGTTGCTATAGCTACACACTTTAATTTGTATACAATGTAAATAATTAGAAAAAAAGTAGTGTTAAGACACTAAGACTCGGGCCTCCAGGTAACCCTTAACCGTTGCGTATTGAATAGCAGAACTTAATACTGCCCTTTCTCACGTAAATTTTATATTCTGGAGTCTTACATGTGGTAAACCAAAACAATATCGTTTAAGTATAATGACGTGTTTCCATTAAAAACATTTTATATTATTAGTTTATAGTATTTATCACCATTAAAAGCTTTTTAAAAACACAAATAAATAGATTAATAATAAATTAAATGTATTTTTTTGTTCCGGTTTTGACGAAAAAAATTAAAAAATACCGCTTTTTACGTAAAGAAAATCTGGCAACACTGGGTCAAACCCACTACCATCGTGTTTATAATAACAAAATTGGTAATAATAAATAATATTAGTACCATAGCAGTAATAGTTCTTATTATGAAAACAATAAAATAGAGTGCCTTTTGTTGAATACTAATTACATGGTGATAATAAAACCCAAAGCAAAATTTTATTACAAACAGATTGGAAGATTAATAAAGATTTAGTTCCACTGAACTCGTTAGATATAGGTTTTTATAGCTTTTTACTTAAAGTGAGCTCATAAAATATTATTAATTTGCACTTTTGAATGTTAAAATAAATAATTGCCAAATTTAATGCTGGATGGACAGGTATTTATTATTGAAATAACATATTTATAGGTTCATAAAAAAAGAAGTCAGTCGTGGCGCAGGGGCACAAAGCGTGACTGTAAAATCGACTGGTTGTGGGTTCGGTCCCCGCTCGAGAATATAAAATATTAATTTAAACTTATATTTTCATTTCTTCGCTCTGGTGTCGAGGTAAATCGCGGCGTTGAGATCCGGCACTTAACCCGCAATGCCTCCAGTATTCGGCGGAAAGTGGGAAACGGGAGTGTGTGTTCCGACCAATTTTCAAGATATTGTACGTTGAAGTGTGGAGCATAGCGCCGCACTTATTAAAACTCATAATTACTATTACATAGGAAGTATTAATTGAAACTTTTAGCGTCTATTCTAGCCTTCAAAAACTGGAAAGAGGAGTACCTAATAGAGAGGGACGGGATAAAGCATTGGATGAGGGCAAAGTCTGTAGAGGGTTCTATGACCACTGATGATGAAAACTTTCTCTAATTTACTACATCATCATTTTGATAGCTTAAATTATATACGATTTTTATTCTGAGATCACGATGTTAGATATCGTCACTAACAAAATCAATTAAGGCAGCGTATCACAGAAAATACCGTTTTCCCCATTTCTAAATCTTAAGTTTCGTTATTGCGTTGTGTTGTCTATCAGTTACTAGGTAATGGCAGAATTTTATATATACTCTTTCTCTATACAAAATTAAAATGTAAAAGTGAAAATGACAGATGTCGCAACTCGTCTGACAACGTGGAATTAATTTTATTCAACTTATCCTTATTTGTTGCGAAATTGTATTTTCTGAACTGTGTTTTATCTTACATTAACTTTTTGTTTGTTTCCACAGATTTCGCAAAAAATTGTGAATTTCAGAAAGCTTTTCTGCTTAAGAATGCTTAAATGTGTGTTTATTACATAAAAAATATATTTTATTTTATTGTAAGGGACCACCGCTTTGGGAATATTTCAATATAAAATATTTTAATTTCCGCATCCACCATTTAACACGAAACGTCTTTAAATAATTAAACGAAAAGTGGGAAACATTGCGTCGTAACATTGGGTTCCTTTCGCTTTTCGGGAAAACTCGTCTAGCCGTTCTTATTAGATACTGTAGGTACCTTTGTATTTGAACCTTGTAACTCAGCACCGGTCAAGTCCAATAACCCTTCTCATAATTAGGTGGTTTAGGAAGCTCTACAAGACTCGGACCCAACTTGAAATTGTATAACGCATATCTCTTACCGCGTAACTCTATACACGTGAAGACTATTTTAAGTTGTTGCGGTGTTTTATTTCACAATTCCGTCTTATCCTTGTCTAAAAAGGATAAGAACAGAAATATAATATCCATATATAATATTTCTGTCCTTATCCGCTTTATAAATAAATTGCAATAGAATTGTCATTCGGTGGTAGCGTCGTGTAGGACTGACACTACTGACTTTTTTCCGTAACCTGACGATTCGAATGTGCTTCTAATAGATTAATTAACTCATATTTGTCTTGTTACCTATCTACTCAATGTCTATAATGCCCTTAAATTCGAAAAAGTAAAAATTGTATGTCTGACTAAACTAATAACATTTTACTAAGAAATAAGGTATAAGAGATAAGAGGAGTTATAGATAATAGATACGAAAATGTAACCTAAAAATACAAATGTATTGATATAAGAAAAAATATTTTAAAACATCAGCTTCACGTTATATCCTAATGTAGCAGGGTAGGCAGAAGGATTCTTATATTAAGACACCCCGCTCCCCATTTTTATCTGATTTCTGAATTTATGACGTGTTAATTGGCGAAACTCAATATCATGTTTTTTCCTCGAAACCAAAGTGAAGAAATTAAAATATTAAATATTTTATTTCCCCGAGTGAGAATCGAACCCACACCCTTTCGCATTTTTAGGGAAACGTAAAAAAACTCTGTGAACAATGATATTAAATCCACAGAACTACATAAACTTCTTTTATACCGTACATTAGCCATTGCTATCCAAGACATGAATTAATGATAAAAAAAACTCATCTAGAGCAAGTAGAACTCATTATAATGATAATAGAAAGATAAAGGCAAAGTATAAAAAGAAAAGAAATGACGGTAATTTAAGAAGCCACCGGAAAAGAAACATTCTTTCTTCCGCCACCGTACATAATGACGAAGTACATTACGCTAAGATGAACTTTCACCGAGTGCATAGAAAGCTAGCAAATACATATATGTTTATGCAGAACTGTTTACTTGTGATCTTAATGATATGGAATTACTTGGAAATACCTATATATATATATATATATATATATATATATATATATATATATATATTTTATCTTCACGCTGTGTCGCGCACACAGGCAGGCAGGGGGAACCTAGTGTTAAGACACTCCGTTGCTCACTTTCTGCCGAATTCTGGAGGCATTGCGTGTCGAGTGGCAGAACTCAACGCCACGCTTAACCTCGACACCAGAGCGAAGAAATGGAAATATAAATTTAAGTAAATATTTCAACTCCTCGAGTGGGGATCGAGTCCATAACCGGCCTCTAGTAGTTGTAATTGTTTAATGTTGATGATTTTGGGATGATGACGCGATGGTTGTAGATTTGGTCCCCGGTTGGTGATTTTTTTTAGATTCACATAGTGTCCGGTACTAAGCTGGCAGAGGGAACCTGGCAACATAGTGTTAAGACACTATTATATTTTTAATTATTTTATATTATTTTTTTAGTTTTAATCCTCCGCACTGGTTGAAAGGGCGACGCCATATCAAGCAATATCTCAATAATTTGGTGAAAAGTACGAAACGGAATGATTTAATACTATATTTCTTCTATCTACTATGCTATTTGCGGAAAAAATGTTGATTTGTAAAAAAAAAACAGATAATAATGTTTCTATACCGATATTTTATATCCTATACGTATAAAATTTCGTAATATTTTTCATTTATTTTGTTTTCATGCTCTGTAATTAACAAGTAGCTATTTGAGATTATTATTACAAAAAAATGCAATCAGAATCACATATCAGAGATAACTAATCAGCTTATTTACTCCAATTGGAAATCGAACACATACTTACTTTTAGACAACGTGCCGCTGCGACACGACTCAATAAAAGCGACAAAAAAAAACACCTTCGGAGATAAGAACTATCGAGATAAGTTTATAGTAAAACTTTTTGCTTTTCCCTTAAGTTTTTTAAACGTTTACGTTTATACGTTGTAAACACTGCACAGATTCAAACCTGTATACCGCTACCTCTCTAAAGATAAGATGTGCTCGATTATCTCGTAATAGCGTTCGTGAGCGGATGCTGTGCAATCAAATCGGTTTCCTCTAATGCCTTCGCTGTACTGGTAGGTATGTTATACCAGTTTTTATGAGCGATTACACTCTAAATATAACTTGGGAGTTGATTTTAAACCAGTAAACTTGTTATTATTAACTTATATAGAAATTTTATATTACGTTTTTTATTTGATACTGTTTTTTAGTTATCTGGGAGGTAGTAGTGATTCAGTGGAACAGTTTCTGACGTGACAGTTGTGAGTTCGCTCCTCATTCGAGTAAATTAATTATTTTCATTTTCTCATTCTGGAAAGACAAAGCACTGGGTTGAGTTCCGCCGGAACCCCCGACCTGACGGAACCGGATTTTCAGGGTGTTTATAGGAATCCCCTTTTAGTACTACCCGTAATAAAAGGAGATTCCTATAAATTCCTATGGGAATAGGAAAAATCGCTATTAATTATTTTAATCTTTAAGTTTTTTTTCACGTTTCCCAAAGATACCATGAAGCAGGGTAGGCAGAGGGCACCTAATATTAAGATACTCCGTTTAGAAATTTCGCCGAATTTTCTATGCTTTCTGTGTTGAGTGGCGGTACTCAACGCTGTGCTTTGCCTCGACACCAGAAGTAAGAAATTAAATGAATGATATATTTCATCTCCTCAATTGGGACTCAAACCCACAAGCTGTCGCATATACAGTTACACGCTTGTGCCAAGAATATTGATTGTTGTTTAATAAAATTAATAATTATAGATTCCATATATACCTGCTTTAATGATAGTAAATAAAATTATCCCGTTACACATCCTCAATAGCGTTTAATACCCGCGAGGTATAACGGCTTCGTGATTGTAGGGCAAAGGGATCTAGCTTTAATATATAGATATATAGATAAAGATAATATGAGCGTGTGACCTGAACAACATAATTGAGCAATTTGCGGTGATTTAGATCATAACAGTTAAACACATGGTTTTTTTTATATTTTTAAAGTGTTATTCCACACTTAAGAAAGAAGTATACTTGTTTTGAAAAGTTATAAAAGAAATACGTAGCGAGATTTGAATCCGCGCATCTTAGAAACCGTCTTCGTCCGAAACACTATGTTTAGCGACGCAATGTCTAGAAACTTGGCAGCAGCAAGGTCTCTCTATATGCATGACAAAACAAAGCGCTGCGTTCAACAACAAAATTTAAATGTCTGGAAAATTGGGCATATGGGCATATATGAGGAACAGAGTGTCTTAACACTACTTTCATGAAGAAAAAAGTACAGATAAATAAAATACCATTTAGATCTTACATTCGCGTTTATTCTTCCAAAATAATCGCGTTACGACACACCTCAGTACATTTGTAGGACATGTTTATCGCGATCCATTCAGAAAGTTCGCGCTCATTAGCAAAGATTTTAATTATTTGCGCTTAGTTTGTTCCTTATGTCGATTGAAATTTTTGTTTATTTTTGCTTTATGCTGTAGACAGAGGCAGGGTAACCTATTGTTAGATATTTTGTTTCCAATAAGACACTTCCGTTACTGGGGTAAGTGGGCTTTACGTTGTATTCTCGGGGCGTTGCGTGTTAAATGGCGGATTTCAACGCCGTGCTTTGCCCCGTTTCCAGAGCGAAGAAATTAATACATTAAATATTTTATTTCCACGTATTTCGCATTTACAGTCCCACGCCTATGCACCACGATATCCATATGTTTTTTTTTGTTATTGGAAACGATAAAGCAAAGAGCGTACGGGTCACCTGATGGTAAGTGATTACCGTCGCCCACGATCCCGTGTAATCCCAGAGAAGCTACAGGTGCGTTGCCGGCCTTTAAGGTGGCCATAGACGCGCTTTTTGAAGGTACCCAAATCAACGAAGGCATCGTTCGAAAACTGCCGCAAATATGACAGGAATGTCAGTTGCGTGGCGAGTGGAACGAGGTTCCTACAAATATCTAGAGATTTACAATAAAATTAAAAATCAAAATCAGCTTCACGCTATATACCGCAAAGGAAACACAGTCATGAGACACCCCATTCTCTTTCCGTCCACTTATTTTTTTCGAAGCATTTCGTGTTCAGTACAATAATTAATAATAAATAAGCATATTTAGACTTGAGTACAGACACGGGTCACTACCTAGTGGCCAGCAACTCGAGACAACACTCGCCCACGCCCCGCTCCGCTATGATTTACGCTCGTTTGCATTTTTCCTTCTGATATTTTTCCACTCTGAAGTCTAAAGCTCCGATCATATGAACTTAAAATGAAAAAAAAAATCTTTGGATTTCACAATTAATAACGCAATTAAAATGTTTCACTGTATAAGTGGCGAATGTAGATTCAATATGCTTATAATATTTATGTTGTATCAGGCAACAATATGCGGCATTGAGTTCCGCTACTCAATATCACTAATATGATATATTTTTTAATCAAAATTGACTTACAACACGCCAATAAAAACATACCCATTGAAATATTCTTACACTTCCATGTTCTGCTTCACGCTGTGTCCCGTCCATGGCAGGCTAGACAGAGGGAACCTGGAAACCTATTGTTAAGATACTCCCATTCCCCATTAAGAACAAAAAAAACAATACAACAAACCAAGAAGAAAAATAATAAATGTGCACGGAGCCTAACCCCGACACAAATTTATAACCGCCGGCCTCATAGCCATATGTCACACGACTATTTTACGCAAAACGTACGGACGGACGTATCAATTTATTATTATATTTTCTTCGCTTATCAAAATTGTATTTATATACGTAACACGTATTAAATTATATTTTTGTATATTTCTCGTGGGATATTTCGGATTAAATTAATGGACATCGGTACTCGTTTTTTAAAGTAGTTATGTAATAAATGTTTCGTCGAAGTCATTTGATAAATAGTTGTGAGAAAATATAGAAATTAGTCGTGGAATATCTTTTTTTTTGTTTGATTTAGTTTTACGTTGTATCCGCTTATAGCAGGGATAGCAGGAGGAAGGGAAAGAGGTGTGGTAGTGTTCAGGCACTCTGTTCACCATTTGTCGTGCAATTTTCAAGAAAAAGCGTATTGAGTTTTCGATCTCAACGCTACGCTTTGTCTTCTCTGGGAAATCGAACCCACAACCATCCCACAAATGCCACTTCTCCACAACGACCTCGCAGTTTTTATAAATATCAATATTCCCTCACTGTAAACTTTATTCCAGATATATATTTAATTACTTGGTCAATGAATCACAACGTTAGTACAACGCTAATGTATTTTTTTTATCTTATTTAAACCCATAAAAACCTGTCTTATATGAGCATCAAACCCACAACCTCTACTTTAGAGAAAATTACTAATAATAAAAATGTCATACAAAACTAAATTTTGAAATTAAAAATAATAAAACACATTTTTTCTCTCTCTTTATGTACACGGGTAATTTACATACTCATATACATAACTAGAGGGCGCGCGCGGCTTCGCCCGCTTCTTAGGAATGAATTCTAAAAAAACCACGAAACACGTGGTCAATAAAATATTTTTAACAGTCTGAATTTAAATTTTTATAAAAATCGGTGGCGATTTAAAGATTTTTCCATATGAACTTTCAACCCCTTATTTGAACCGTTAGCGGGTGAATTCTTAAAAACTATGAAACACGTGTTCAATGAAATATTTTTAAGAGTCTGGATTTAAAATTTTATAAGAATCGGTGCCAATTTAAAAAAAAATCCATACAAACTTTCAACCCCTATTTCATCCCTTTTGGGTTAAAATTTTTCAAAATCCCTTCTTAGTGGATGTCCAGAATATGAAAATAAACGTCTGCCCAAATTTCACGTTTCTACCATCAGCGGTTACGGCTCTGCGTGCGTCTTACCTCAGTCAGTCAGCACAAGTCCTTTTATATATATAGATGACAGCATTCCAAAACTTACATAATAAATTATATGGTAACGTATAACGATGTGACCGTTACCGTATAAGGCTTTTAGGAACAAGTTGTTACCATTTAAGGTTTGACTCGTTCCTACTTTGGTTATGGTTTCGAATTCGATAATTTTATAGCAAAATGCGTGGGTTCTATAAAATCATCTTTACATTAATGGCAAATTTATGATTTATTATTAAAACTTCTGCTAAACGAAAAAGAAAAAAATAAACTTTTGCTTAAGAAAAAGGTAAAAAAACAATCATATCTGTTTAGGTTTTCCTAAGTACATATGATTTTTTTACTTTTTATTTTTCCGCCCTGATACACAAAGGACATTGTTAAGTTTCAGAACGTACAAAGTGCTTTTATAACAAAATTTCGTCTCTACCCTACTATGTCGAAAAAAAACGTGAAGCTTCTTAGAATTGGTACTTTAGAAGATTTTTCAAATCTACTTACACTTTTTGCCATGACGCCAGTCGAAGGCCACTAATGTGATTGTAAAAGCCAGGGAAGTTGAGTTTGAGGGAGTTTGTGGGTTCGATTCCCATCCGAGGAAATGAAATATTGAATATTTCCATTTTCTTCGCTCTGGTCTCGAGGCAAAGCGCGAAAGTGGCGAAACTAAACGCCGTGCTTTCCTTTGATACCAGAGCGAAGAAATTGAAATATACATTTTAAATAAATATTACATTTCCTTGAGTGGGGATCGGACCCACAATCAGTCGTTTACAGTCGCACCTTGTGCCTCTGCGCCACATCTGGCCTTTAAAAGTTATATTTCTTTTGAAATTCGCCGTTCGCCTGTATCCCGCACACAGCAGGGTATACCGAAGAAACCTAGTGTTAAGATACTCCGTTCCCCACTTTCTGCCGAATTCTGGAGGCATTGCGCGTTGAGTGGCAGAACTCAACGTCGCGATTTGCCTCGACACCAGAGCGAAGAAAATATAAATTTAAGTAAATATTTCATTTCCTCGAGTGAGGATCGAACCCACAAACAGTCGGTTTTAGAATTTAGAGTCACTCTTTGTGTCCCAGCGCCACGACTAGCCTCATTATCAGAATTTAATTAAACGATAAATGTATCGATACAATTATAAATATTTAATTTATAATTATTAATATTTTTTATTTCGGCATCTATTGTTATTACCATACATTGCGACTTATAATTATATATTATTATTATTCTGTTATTTGTATTTTGTTTCAAACTCAACGCCGCGCTTTGCCTCTACACCAGAGCGAAGAAATGGAAATATAAATTTAACTAAATATTTCATCTCCTCGAGTGGGGATCGAACCCACAACCAGTCGATTTCACAGTCACACTTTGTGCTCCTGTGCCACTACATCGATAGAGAAAAATAAGGATATTCTATTGTATTAATGTACCGCTTTTTAGATGAAAAATACTATTTTTATAGTGAAAATGGAGTATCCAAGATCCTATTTAGACATTACACGGTCTTTTATTCAGTATTATCAGTATTATCAAACAGTCATTTTACAAGTATTTATTACATTGCTTAAAAATTTAAAAACAAGAAAGCGGAACTTCTTACTTTAGACGATATGACCTCGGCCTTCACGACACGCTTGTTGCATTCATTTCACCCGAAATATACAATTTTGATCCCTATCCTTATATTCTTAAAGGTTATATTTGTAAAACCTTTTACATATACATAGCTATATATAACCCAAACATGCTTCATTCCCTAAATAGCAGTTAAAATGTGGAGAATGGCGAAATAAACTGTGTAGTACGTTCGACGAATCGTGGCCGCTTTGAAGTTAGGTTATCTGATCTTTTGCGCATTTTGACAATGATCACAGGTATGAAAAATTATGAAATAAAATCTGCGCAACGAACTGAGGCTAACTACAGAGTGGCCACGACTCTTCGACCATGCTATAGGTAGGTAGGCAAGCCTTCTTTGGACACTCGCGTCGAGACGGTAATGAGACAAGTTCTTACTTTATTGAGTTTATTAACGTGTTTTTGCGGTATAAATTTAATAAACTTTTTTTGAGTGTAGAGGTAATTCATTTAGTCAGTAATTTATACAGCTACATGATTATTACTTATAGTCACAAAAATGTGAATTAGATTTTTAAAAGAAATTTAGTTTTAATTGATAGTTATTTCTTTACTTAGTTGATAGTTTATAATTTCCGTTGTATATGAGTATGTATTTCATAGTATATTAAAAGTGATTAAGAATATGTCTATGAGAAATTCTTGTCAATTATAATAAATAATAATCTTATATATCTATTTCAAGTAGAACCAAAAAGTATTTACCATTTCCAGGGCAGTCGTCGGCGCAGGGCACACGCGTGTGACTGCCAACGCGACAGATTCGATTCCCACACAAGGAAATTAAATATTTAATATTTTAATTTTTTTGCTGGTATCGAGGCAAAGGCGCTTAGAGATCCGATACAACTCGCAATGCCTCCAGAATTCAGAGAAAAGTGGAGAATAGAAGTGCCTGTGAGAACCAAGTGTCTTAACACCAGGTTCCCAGGTTCCCTTTGCCTACTCAGCTAAGTACGGGATACAACGTGAACGCTGTAACTGTGCTTCATAGCTTACACAAGTGTAATGCCAGCTATAATAATGCTAACCCTTTGCACTCGAGGCCTTTTTCGCTTGCGCGAACCAGCAACTCGAGACGATTTTGGCCAAATTCGGCGAACAAATTACAAGTAATTGAAAAACATTTATAACTCTCAGCTTCACTGTCGCTC
>DWQW01004417.1:0-19886 GCA_018249695.1 Heliconius erato demophoon | reverse complement strand
AAGCGCGGCGTTGAGTTCTGCCACTCAACACGCAATGCCTCCAGAATTCGGCAGAAAGTGGGGAACGGAGTATCTTAACACTAGGTTCCCTCTGCCTACCCTGCTGTGTGTGGGATACAGCGTGAAGTTGTTTTTTTTTTTCAGGTTATGCGAGTATATCCTTCATTTCGTCATCTTTTGACTATCTAGAAATCCTAAAACGCCAAGTAAACTAAGCCAAATACCCACACAACAAAAACATTTTTTTTTATTAGTTTATTGTGCTAAATGTCTAAATTTTGGCAGATTTTTGGAAAATACTGTATAAGTATTTTCCAAAAATCTGGACTATATTTGTGGTAATATTGAAATACGACAACATAAAATATTAATGGTTTACTTGATAACGAACTTAAAATCACCATCTTTTTAGAAACTTCATAATTGAATTCACGACTCCTAGTGGACACACGTTGGTGAAAATGAATATAGTCAATTGGCAACAATATGCATCTAAACTATAGAGCAAACGGGCATAGATTTCGACTGAAAGGTGAGAGGATGAGAAGTTGCAGCTTGTACAGTAGTAGGTACCTACTTAATTAGAGCGTATAGAGATAGAAACTTGGCTCCACTTGAGATCTGATAAATTATTGACAGTGCAGGTGACAGCCTGTCTTCTTGTCATCATATTACATAAAAATGATTTTGGTGGGTGAGTGGATTTAAAATGTTTACCTGTTTTGTCTATCTATTTGTGCACGCTAATCTCAGAAATGGCTTAACCGATTTTAATGCAGTTTTCACTATTTTATTTTGTTAAACTTCCAACATTAAGAATATGTTTTACTTTAATCGATTTATAAATGTAAAATTAATAGCATTTTAAAGTATTTTGTTCCACAAAATTAACTCAAATTTGAGCTTCAGTGTATAGAAAATCTGTAAATAATCTGTAATTTGAGGCCAGTCATGGTGCAGGGGCACAATTGTGTGACTGTAAACGCGATTGGTTGTGGTTCGATCCCAATATGAGGATATTTAATATTTAATAATTTAGTTTCTTTGTCGAGACAAAGCGCGTAGTGTCTTAACACTATGTCCCCTCTACCTACTCTGCCGTGTGGAGGATACAACGTGAAGCTGGAAAAAATCTTTCTAAGATTTTAATAAAAAAAGTAAGAAAAGAGCGGGCTATGTTTTGACAAACTTCAAATTTGTGGTGCCTCTAGGACATAGTCATAATTATATTGAATTCTTTTTTTTTGTTTTAAAATCAAATCTAAATACATTTTAAACAGAATGTTGACGGAACTATTATTTTGATCTTTTTTATTACAGTTGATGATAATGTTAACTTCATTTTTTTGTTGATGACTTTATCAGTGTTTAATTGCACATATTGTCGTTGAATGTAAAGGGTTGGAGTTCATTTTGATCAAATGTCATACAACATGTGTAGTTTCCCAGCGACCGTGTTCGACAGAAGTCACGTGCACACTTCTCTCTCCAGTGCTGCTAATCCCGCGGTCCCGCGGATATACCCAAGTCATTGGAAGCCCTAGCTGAAATAAAATTATTATACCTTTTCTAAAGAAGTATTTTATACGTAGGTGAGCTTCCAGGAGAGCCAACAGTGGCAATATTCAGCTGTCGACGTCTCTATGGTAGCGGCTTCAATCCTAAACACGCACGCAAACTCCCGGAAGTCCCGCGTAGTACTAAGAAGTACGTCATACGCGTGCGTTTTTGAACACGCTTTTATTAGTTCGAGCCGTGACTAGATCAAGACTACATCTAATCATGTAATGGAATCTAAGAATCTGAATTAGACGCACTTCTAGTTCTAATCGTTGTATTATCATGAAACTTGGCAATTATATGTAGATTAGATGACAATACAATATTGTTGAACCATCGAGCTGGTCTGATGATGGAATTGAAAGATAGCCGAAGGAACCTTGGACCGCCAGCAAGTAAGCGCGTCGAGTTTGTGGTCTTTACATTCGGCAGCAAATAAAAGGATGTTTTTAGTTTGTTAAACTATTAATTTATTTCTATTTGCGTCGTCATAGCGCAGTGGAGAACGTCTTACTGTAACCATGGTGGTTGTGGCTTCGATCCACAAAGGACAAAGATTGTATTTAAATAATTTCTCTGCTCTAGTAGACAAAGAAAAAAAATCGGAGAACGGAGTGTCTCGACACTATGGTCTCCCTAAAGCATTAATATTATTGAAATCTATGTATAACACTTTCCAGTACAGATGTCACTACACCCTGTCCTTGTATTATAGAATTCCTCCATTTTATTTTATCCTTTCAATCAACTTTGTTACGTTCATTTTTTTAAAGTTTTTTGTACATTCAATATAATAGGCCCAATAAGCCAGGTGTGAAATAAAGTGAAAATAATAAAAAAGAATATATAGATTGCATTGAAAGTTAATCCCACCCCATACAATGCACCCTTTGTGTGTTTTTGTCGCGCGTTTTTTAAAAACTTGTGCAAAAATCTGCTCGTTTGTGCGCAGAGAGGAGTTTTTGACCTCGATTTCGATTTAGTCATAAAATTATTTCGTAAAATAACTTTCAAAATTTATATTTTTTTCTTGGATTTGAACCCATAATCTCTTGTTGTCGTCGTATTTGATTAAACTACAAATACGCTTATGTACTAACACGTGCTTAACACTTGTTGATGGGTTTTATAAAACTTTGCTTGACAATAAATATAATTAATAGAAACGGTATAGTATTTCTTATCAGCGCTGTATCCCGCACGTAGCACGGCGGGCTGACACTCCGCTCCCCACTTTCTGGAACTCAACAGGAAAAGCTAAAAAAACCGGTTACCAGGTAATGAGAATATTAATATTTATTATATTTTATATGTACATTAAAATTACCCATTAATGGGATTTAAACTTCCAATCATCACCTAAGTTTACTATTTTTTTAATTAGAAAAAACGGAAAAGGAATGAAGGTAACGTACGTAAGGTTTTGATTTCACAAATATATAGATATTTATACTGTTTTTGTTTAGCTTCACGTTTTGTTCCGCATATAGCGGTCCGCTATCCGTTTTCCATCTGATTCAAGACAGTGTGCTGAGCACTGCACTTTGTCAATCAGACCAGAAAAATGATAATATTTCATTACCCCATTTGGGAATCTAACCCAAATGCATCTTTTTTGCAATCGGCGCCACGAGGGACACTTTATCTTTTTTAGCTTTATTCCGCACGAAGCAGACAGAGGGTACCTGGGAACTTAATGTTAAGACACTCCATTCCCGTTAAGATACTTCCGTTCTCCACTTTCCGTCAAATTCTTGAGGCATTGTCCAGTAAGTGGCTTAAATCAACGCAGTGCTTTGCCTCGTTACCAGAGCGGGGTAAGAAAAATATCAAATTTTAATTCTCCCGAGTGGGAATCGAACCCACAACAGTCGCATTTACAGTCGCACGCTTGTGCGTCTGCGCTATGATACCCTCTATGAAAATTTGAACGTAGCGGGATTTGAATACGTCTTTAAGAAACCGAGATAATTTCTAAGAGCCGCGGGTTCAAAATCCGCTACCTAAAAATTTTTATACGTTTTCTAAGTAAGTATTTTTCTTTCCTAAGTGTGGATTAACACTTTAAATAGAATAAAAAGGGCTTATCCCTTTATATTATTATATATATTTTTTAAATATTAAATTAATTCACTTTTATATGTATTTAGAAAACGTATAAAAAATTGAACGGAAACCGGGACCGCGCCTCCAGGAAACCGACCAGGAGGAAAAAGATCAGGACCTGGTCGGTTTCCAGGAGACGCGGGTTCGAGTCCCGCTACGTTCAAATTTTTATACGTTTTCCAAATAAGTATTTTTCTTTCCTAAGTGTGGATTAACACTTTGAAAATGTTTAAAAAAAAATCACTTTTACCTTAGAAGATTAGTAACTAATTCAGTGCATATTTTTTTCCTTTATTAAATAAGGCCAAGAAGGAGAAGAAAAATAAAACACAAAAATAATATAAATATATTTTTATATTTTCAAACTTATAAAATCAAAAAAATTAACAAAGAGCCGTTTAATTTTTCTATAATTGCAATTTATTTAGTATATATATATAAATCGTTTTTTTGCTTCACTTTGTATCCCGCATATAGCAGGATAATGAGATGAAATATTTGAAATAAAAATAAATAACAAGGATATTTCTATTATATCCTATGCTTCTACTCGTATGTGCTTCACGCTGTATCCCCCAAACAGCAGGATAGGAAGAGGGAATCTAGTGCTAAGACACTCCGTTCTCCATTTTGACGCAGCCTGAGGCATTGCGTGTTGAGTGGCGGAACTCAACGACGCGTTGTGCCTCAACACCAGAGCGAAGAAATGAAAATATTAAATATTTCATATCCTCGAATCGAACCCACAACCCCTATCTCTATCTATATATGCATAGATAAAATGTAAAATGTGTGGTACACGTAATTAATATTTAAGTAATTTTACATCTTAGCTGTATCTAAAATAAAATATACAACATAAATAAAATAAAATAAAATATTATAAAATCAGCGAGTCGGAATCGAACCTACAGCCATTGCCATTATTCTAATGAACCATGGTGGTCTCATTTATAATTTTAAATACATACATAAAGCAATAAAAATTTATATTCGAAAAATTATCATTTAATACAAAATCAGGCATCGTGGTGCAGCGGCACCTGTAGGTATAGCGGCGCTGTACTACACGGTACAGGCGGGATATAGCGTTGTCATTTTATAGTATGTTGTAATAAATATAATAGTAACAAAGAAACGTTCTTTTAAATTATATTAATTAACTAGCAGGATATCATCAATTAACGTTAAAACGCAAGTATTGTCAGTCCTCAGGGAGTCCTCCCTCGTCTACATCGACACGGAATCGACTCTGATAAAAGCCAAAACATAACTTGACTGTTTCATTTCATTTATACATATATTTGTATTTTAATTTCATCTCTCTGGTGTCTAGGCAAGGTGCGGCGTTGAGTTACGCCACTCAACGCGCACTTGATTTAACACTAGGCTCCATTTGCCTACCCTACATGCGTGAAGCTGAAAAAATGATCATTTATAAGTTGATTTCTTATATGTAAATATTGTTTTATAATTTTCATATTATAGAATATTAATATGTAATTTCACACCTCCAGTCATATTTCTTAGTTCACGCTCTACCCCGCATATAGCACAGTAGGCAGAAGGAACCCAGTGTTAAGATACTGTTCCCCTGCACCGCCCAAGTTTCGAGACGTTGAATGTTGGGTGAAAAATATTTTATTACCCCGAGTGGGATTGAAACTCACAACCGTTGCCATGACGGTCTTAATCAACATTTTTATTCATTTGAAATTTGTGAAAAAAGCAAAAAACTCAAGAAAAATGTAATTTTACATTACACTGCTTAAATAAATAAAACTGGATAAGATCAGTATATTAATATTTCATGTCATTTTCAAATCCAAAATAGCGACTCTCCTGACGCGTGTTCAGCGCAATAATGCCCAAACTAACAGAGATACACAAAAATAAAAGATATTAAAATAAAATTTTCTTGTACTTTTCTTTTTTCAATGCACAACGTCGCTCTGTCGTCGGCCGGGAAAGTTAGCAGGCTATACAGTCTCTCCCAAGTGTTGTAATACAGTACTATACAACCTACTACCTCACCCCGCCGGCGACGTGGCCGCACCTTGAGTCTTCTACTCCAACCGCCGGAAATGGACCTAAAATCTTCATCCTGAAACTCGTAACGACTGAGCCTAAAGGAACTTATACTTAAAGAACCTAGCCGCACTTAGTTCCTACCAGTTCGATATGCAATCAAAATGGCAGGATTACATTTTATTGTCTTAATTCTACTTAAATCTATTTACATTGGTATTTTTTTTTTTTTATATTTCCAAAAACCTTGCGACAACTAAAAAACATAACACAAAACAAATTCAATATAAACTCAGGCTAGAGATAAAAATAAAAAACAGAATGAACTGAAGAGGCGTCGAATTCCCACCACAACTTGCCCGCGTATCACCAAACTTGTGGGGAACGCTTCCAGACTAAACTGTCGCACGACTCTTTCCATTAATGTACGTAAGACATTTTTGTCGTGACGCCATGCGACGGAACAGTCGCAGTTGCGTCAAACCGTCTCAAGCGCACAAGTTTGGATGTACGGGTTCCAGTTGAGGCGGCCAAAGCTAAACGTAGCATCTCCAAAAAAAATAATTTTTGCTTGGAAATGCTATAAAAAAAATAAAAAGAACAAATTATAGATAAAAAATAATTCAGCTGGCAATACAATTTAAGAAAAAAAAAAAAACAATAAAAATCAAGGTATGGAAATTTACATTTGTTTAACGTATAATGTATGTAACATTTACAATATATAAAATACAACATTTTGTCTGTATGTTTGGTTATACCCTCCTAACTCCCTAACCAAATACATCAAAACTTTCAATGCCCTATAGGTACGAGATCATTACTTTTTTGTCATAAAAACCAAAGAAGTCTTTTTTTTTTTTGGATAAAAAAAAGAAGGCAGAATTCAATAATATTTTACCTGACTGTCCTCGCCTGTACTCGCCTGTACCCGCTGACACTTACCGCGCTATTTCTTTTACATTTTTCATACTTTCCTTATCCCTTTCATTACCGATTTTTGATTAGGACTTTAAAAATATCGTCTGTTATTTTTTTTCATAAATATCAGCTTTTAAGTCTCACCGTATTGTTATGAAGACCTGAAACTAGAAAAAATATATATTGAGAACATATTGAGTATTATACTAAATTAATTATTGGAGACGGACGGTGTCTTAGTACTAGGATCCCTCTGTAGATTCACGCTGTATCTGCATATAGCGTACGTATAAGAAATGTAGTGTTAAGACACTCCGTTTCCCATGTACTGCCTCATTTTCGGGAAAGAACGTCTTGAGTGGTGGAACTTACCACCGCGCTATGTCTTGTTACTAGAGCGAAGAAATGAAAAATAAAATATTTCTTGAAATGAAACTTTGCTCAATATTAATATGATTTGGTATTAACAAAAAAAAAACAACAAAAGACTTTCAAAAAATCCATTTTTACCCTAAAACCGTTACCGGAAGTAAATTTTAAGGGAAAAAAAATCAGTTAAAACATCTCTTAAAAAGGGCATTTGAGTCACAACACAAAAGGTAAAGCTATTCGCCAATTTTTTTGTTAAAAATAAAAAAAAGAATATCTTTTAATATATTAGTTTAAGATTTAAGATATTAGTTTAAGAGACGTTTTATATAAACTCACAATGATATAGGAATACCTCGGTAGGCAGAGGTAACTTAGTGTTAAGGCTCTCCGTGTATCACACATAGCACAGTTTTCGAGACGTTGTATATTTATTGGTGGAGCTTACCGCAGCGTTTTGCCTTATTCCCCGAGCGGCGAAATGAAAATAATTAATTTTCCTTAATAAGAATCGAACCTACAACCGTCGCTTTTCTAGCTACATCTTAAATTAAATAAAAAACAAATCATTTTAACTAAACAGGTGTATCGCGAAAAACCTAGTTACGACACACACAAAACACATATTTTTTCTCAAAAAAACACAAAAGCACCGTGAGAGACCCGACAGATGCACTCGGATGTACCTACAAAGCACAATGGCAGCTTTTTTATTATATAAAACCGTCAAAAAACAGTTTTTATATTTCCAGTTTAAGATACAGTTAATTTGGTTTATAGTTATTTTATTAAACAATAATAAAATTGTTTATAGAAATATGGGAGAAATATTTTTGTATATCTTTTTATTACTTCTAGTGTGTAGTGGTCGCCAGTAATTTTGTGTGCGTGGAATATAAGACGTCCCCGTTTTCGTACGTCGAGTATGTATGTACGAGGCACCTACGGGCAAAGTTCAACTTTAGTCTACCTGCTACCAGAGCGGGATATGAAAATTACTTAATTATTGAGATGAGAGGGAATCGAACCCACATCGTCACGTTTTTTATTACTTAAGATTTTATTGATATTTATATATGATTTACATTTTTTTTTAATCTTTATTTTGTATTTTGTATAAATGTTTCATTTCGTAGTTTAGTTCAGTTCTTTCATTTTATTTCAACATATATTACTATAGTGTCACACTCGGGGAATGACTTATTTTTGTTTTCTCATTAGGATAATAAGACAAAGCGGGGCGTTGAGTTCCGCCACTTGATAGGCAATAACTTGGAAATTCGATAAAAAGTGGTGAATGGAGTGTCGTAACACTGGGTTAGCTATATGCGGGACATAAAAAACATAATTATAGTATTCTTGAATATAATTTATATATTAGTTTGCTTAACGACATGATATAACTTTAACTTGTCCTCATATATAGTCCTCGTACGTAGTGGTCGTCTGTGCCTCTCCGTACATCAAACTTAAAAGGTCAATAGTCAACATTACAATTGTTGATTCTAAGTTTAATGCTAAAAATACCTGTCTACTGTCTGTCTAGACTTGGGGGTGGGAGTCAGAGGGTGTCGGGGGGTGTCAGGGGGTGTTGGGGGTGTCAGGGGGTGGGGGTGGCCGTCTAGACGGATGATCGACTTGCTCCGGCTTTAAATTGTCACTACTTTGGTATTTCGCTCGGGTTACTGAAGAAAAATACTGTTTTAATATGGTTGGTTTTAATTATTTGTAGGTACGAGTATGTGTGTTCTATGTAGCGCTTTGTTGCTGCAAGCTTACTGTATGTATCTTATGAGTTAGTGGGAACAGTAAACTAACAAAGACATTGGAGGTGGGTTCAATTCTGTATTCATTTTAGTTATATGATTCAGTAATTTACTGTAATTTCCATCAGTTAAAAAATATTATATTAACTTGGATTAATCCGACAAGACCAAGTGCGGCGTTGAGTTACGTGGCGCTTTATTCAATACTTTTGAATCTTTTTCATTTTTGACTTTTTACTTATTTCACTTTTTCTTTTGCCTCGTGCTGTATCCTGCACAAAGCGAATGAGACAAAGGGAACCTAGTTTTAAAATACGTCGTTCCTTACGCACCGCACACCTTTCGAGAGAGCGTTTTGAGTAGCGGACCTCAACGTCTAGCATAGAGCGGGACAATGAAAATAATTTAAATATACGAGTATATATTCGTGCCCCCGATTGTGTATGAACCCACAACCCTCGTTCACCATCAGATGTTGTCCCCTGCACCACGACGTATTGCATGTATTACTAGAGTACTTACGTGTAAAAATATTTTTATTAAAATTAGGCTTAGGTTCAGTAAAGATATTCCTTGTCATTTTTCTGATTTATATGCAATCTCTTGCTCTTTCTATTATCTGCTATCAGCAAAACCTGAAAATAAAGAAATAATATAAATTAGTGCAATTTATTTTACATTTTCAAAGTGTCATCCCAGTGTTGGGAGAGAATAATACTCTTTTTTGAAAACGTATAAAAAAGGAGGCATTGCGTATTGAGTAGCGACTCTCTCTCGTCACTCAACTCGACGCCGCGCTGTGCCTCGCCACCAGGGCGGAAAAATGAAAATATTAAATATGCCATTTCCTGGAGTGTGAATCGAACCCGTAACTAGTAGTCGTATTTACAGTCACACTTTGTGCTCCTGCGCCGCGACTGGTCTTCTGATTCTTGTTTTAAATGCCTGTAAAAAGGGCTGGCTTCATTAATATTAACTTTTGTGGAACAGTGGTCATTTGGCGTTATAAAAATGAAACATGTAATTTTTTTAAGCACCGCGCTGTGTCGCAGACGGAAGGAACTTGGAAGCCTAGTTTTAAGTCACTCACGTCACGTTACTCTGTTTCTCATTTTCTGGAAAAATCATCTTGAATAGCGTAATAAATGGTAGAATTCATCGTCTTGCTTTGCCTCGTTGTCAGAGCGAGGAGATGAAAATTGTAAATATTTCAATTTCTCGAGTAGGAATTGAACCAAGAACCGTCACGATCGCACTGCGCCATTACAGTTCATTATTTGTAGTAACAGAGAGAGAGAGAGAGAGAGCTCTGAGACGATAAGTAAAGCTCCACCAAAGCTGCAGCTCGAGGCGTGTCACGCGACTCACGCGCACACGGACGCGCGCGGTTCACGTCAGGGGAGATGGCGGTTTTTATATTATTAATTATACATTATATGGACTTATTGTTTATACTTTTTATGAACTTATTTTTTTTTTTGCTTCAAACACATTACAAGGTGGGCAGTGGGAACCTGGGAACCTAATAACAGAAATTTTCCATTTTACGTCTTAAAGCGAAAAGCGAAAGCGAAAATCTTTGTTTAGATTTTCGCAAAAATCAAAGATTTTAATCGTGTTATTATTTTAATTAGACAATATCAATAAAATTGTCATTTTGTTATATTATTATAAAATAAACTAATGCAATTTCAACTCGACATTGATCCTTAGCTTTTAAAATATTCATAATTTTTTTAAATCGAACCCGCTCTTATCTCTAACTCGGGCTGAACAAGTCAACCGGTTCTCTAACTACTCAAAAACCGTCTGGCAGCGGTCTGCAGCCGCGGACAGGCCACGAACACACTGTAGACGGATATTAGTGAGATATACGATCTGAAAAATTATATTTGTACAAATATTGTAATATATATGTATGTATTTATGTATTATGTTAATAATATTAGAAATATAATAATTAAAGAAAATAAATTTAAAATAAAATAAAATACATTACAAAAAAAATAAAAATTAAATTACGTAGGCATCTATATCACTCTAGAAATGCGTTTTTTAAAAGTAAAAAAATAATAATCAGCTTCTCGGTGTATCCCGCTCACAACAGTGTAGGCAGAGGGAACCTAGTGTTAAGACGCTCCGTTCCATATTTTCCGCTTAACTCATTCACAGTCACACTTTGCCCCTACGCCACGAATGTTATATATCAGAAAAATACATATATCTTGGTGTAACTCAGTTTATTCGTGCGTGTTACTCTGAGTAACGCGTACGAATAATATAAGTAATCCTAGAGAGGCAAGGGGAGACCTTGGTTGACCTTAGAGAACACAGTATCGATGATACTGGAGAAAGGTCATTTAATTTTTCACGATATAATAATAAAAGAGGTCGTAGTGGCACAAGTGACTGTAAACGCGACGATTGTTTGTTCGATTTCCACTCCGGGGAATGAAATATTTTATATTTTCTTTCCCTCGCTCCGGTAACGTCACAAGAGCGCTGCGTTGAGTTCCTTCACTCATCACACAATGCCTCAAGAATTCAGCGGAACGCGTATGGGAACGGAATATCTTAATAATAGATTTCCAGGTTCCCTCGGCCAAACTATAATCGCACATAGCAGTGTACAAATATAGTTTGAAGAAAAAAAATGTAATAATAAATTCGAATCTACAACATTTAACATTCAAATTAAAAAGAAGCGCAACAAGTAAGTACTAAAAGTGTGTAAGCTGCCTTAAGGCACTCCCGCCGAGCTCGCGTCGGCTCACATCCACTATTACTGAAACTTTAACTGTTTGGCAAATACTAACCACGACCAAACTCAAAATATATTTTAAAAAAATCAGTTAAATATATAATAAAAGCTATAAATTATACGTGCCTAACTCGTAAGGTTCCCTAGTAGCCTCTGAAGAGTTCCACCAGCTCGTTGATATCTACGTATAACTAGGAAGTTCCATCATGATACAATTATTACAAGAGTGGATGAAAATTAATTTCTTAGATTGTATTTACATTACAAGTCGATCTAAAAGAGAAATTGAGTATTGCCCATCACGTGCTTATTCACCTTACTTATATTTAAATAACCTGTAACTTTTTTATAATAATTTATTTTTGATAATGAGTCAAAATAATGAAAAATATTATGGTAATATTCATAATCTCTACTATCTCTATATTATAAAATTGGAGAATTTGTTTATTTGACCGCGCTAATCTAAGGAACTTTTAGTAGGAATTAAAAATACCTTTATGTATTGTATAGTCTATATATCGAAGAAGGCTATAGACCTGTCGCGTTTCCAATCAGGCGGTCAGTTCGATCAGAACGGTCCAGTTTCATTTAAATGGGTAAAAAAATTGTTTTAACCAAAGATCTTATTGAACTAGATTCTTTTAACCTATCCCACAAAATAAACTATTGTATTTTAAACAGTAATAATAATACTATAGAGACCGTCTGTGAGTGTGATCTCTCTGATAACAAAACAAAGTGTGGCGTTTGGTTCCGCCACTCAACACGCCTCATTAGTTGTTCCGTGCGTGGGGAACGTAGTGTCTTACCACTAGGTTCCCTCTACCCTGCTATATGCGGGATACAGTAGGAATAATAATACTTTCACTTAGAACTAGTAATAATAGCATCCATTGTCAACATTGAGTTAATTTTTTAGCGATCATTCAACCTTTTGTTTCCCCCTTTCCTCTAAAATAGTAACAGGCGTATCGATTTTATTCAATTTTGTATTGATAGAAATCGAACCCCATTCTACCGTATGAAGGGGTGACCAAACGTTTTTTGCCAATCAAAGATTAAAAAAAACACACATCTGTCGTATGAAAAAAATGATGTTTTAACCCACTTTTTTGGAATTCAGTACAAAGTTAATAATAACGTGTGCTAATCTATTGTCCATTATGTTTTAACCGACATTAAGAAAGGAAGTTATGATGATGTTGTTGGAATTGGATAACATTTGAACAAATTTCGTACATTAATGTGAACACACATGTCAGAAACTAAATGTGATTTAGAGATGGTCGTTTTTGATTCAACTTAGGGAACTGTTCAAGTTTCATCAAAATCTATATCCATGCATTTTTCGAGGTGACATATGATATATGTATAGATACCTAGTAAACAAACATTGACAGGTATTTTAACTCGATTTAATTTTATGCATTCTTTTTAGAAATTGGTTTTGGAATACTTCAAAGATTATCTTTAATTCAACAATATGTCGAAAAGTACTCAACACGCAATACTTCGAACGGTGGATGTGGGGAGCGGAGTGTCTTATCACTAGGTTCCCCCTGCCCAGCCTACTACATGCCGGATACAGCATGAAGCTTAAAAAAACTGTCGAGAAGTGACATTAATGTCTCCTCCCTACTATCGTTGTTCAAAATATAAGCAAATACTTCAATATACATTCCACGCTAAAATGATGAAGTGCACACGATAGGAAAAAGGATTTTTTATTTTATATTATCTATAAATCATATAAGTGAATTTAAATTTACTGTATCTATGTATTTAGTAAAGGTGTTTTTTTTAAATAAACAAATAACATATTAAATTACCTTTTACAAAAAGCTGTGTCCACTTACTTTGGTCCTTGTAGAAATTTTACTTACTTTATTTTTTTTAGCCTCAGGCACATAGCAGGGTAGGCAGAGGGAACATAGTGCTAAGATATTTACTACTGCTATAGGCATTGAGTGTTGCGTGGTGGCAATCACCGCTCTTTGCGCCGCTCTTTGCCTACTTACCAGAGCGACAAATTGGAAATATTAAACATTTCGAGTTGGGAAAATTAATACATCATTTCCTTTTTTAAAACAACTAAATACATACTCAATATATTAGTGCCAAATAATATAAAATTAAATTAAATTAGCTTCACGCTGTATCCCGCACACAGCAGGGTAGGCAGAGGGAACCTAGTGTTAAGACACTCCGTTCCCCACTTTCTGCCGAATTCTGGAGGCATTGCGTGTTTTTTTTTATTTTATATTATTTAAAAATTAATTTAATTTAATTTTTAAATAATATAAAATAAAAAAAGTTTTTCTATCGTGTCCACATAATTTTGTCGCACACTGTATATAAAACATAATATAATAGTAGATATAGGTATGTAGGTAGGTTATACAATAGAGCGAGGATACGTGACACTCATACAGACAGACTGACGATTTCGCCGATTATGTATATGTTGTATGTAGACAATAAGAATTGACGTTTTGAAAAAAAGCTCAGCTTATTTTTTATTACTGAGCAAATAGAACTTAGTGTTATGTTATTCCGTTTTCCGCTTTTTGCCAAAAGTCTACATATCCTTCATTCAGTGAAGCTATTAGAAGTATTTTCAAATCGTCAAGCAACAAAAAAATGTCAGTAGTGTCAGTCCTACAGGAAGCTTCCACCGCCATAAAGACATTACGTTTTACGAATAAGGATCTACTAAAGTAAGCTTATAATATAATGTTACAACAACATTTTTTCCCCAAGTTCGGTATAGAAACCACTATCATCGCTTAAAGTCTAATACTAAATAGCTACGATGCCATGTAAATAGAACAGTTTTTTAGGGTTCCGTACCTCTAAACGGTATAAACGGAACCCTTTATAGGATCACTTTGTTGTCTGTCTGTTTGTCTGCCAAGACCATTTCTTTCTATATTGCGTGGAGGTATTACGGTGAAATAAAGATCACTAAAACACAAGCAATCGATTTTAAAAATGTTGTCTGTTTCTTTTTCAGTTTTTCTGGGGTTACATCTCCGGAACACCTAAACCGATTTTAATGGGAGTTTCACTGGAAGATAGAGGGGCCAATCACATCAACCAATTTTACCTAAATACATTGAAATATAATAAAATAAAATCATATAGTTCAAGCAGGCAAAGCCGCGGGCGGGCCTGTGGTGATATGATACATTTTAACTATATATAAAAGTCATTGTTAAAACAGTCCATATACAAGTTGCACTACAACGTGCGTCCAGGTCAAGGCCTAGAGTTCATGTACCTGATTTTTTTTTATTTAATGTAAGTATTGTCTATAACAGGTAACTCTGTTCTCCACTCTCGTCTTTAAATCTTAAAGAAACCGTTTGATGAGTTTTTTTCAGTCAGTGGGAGAGCGGCATCTGACTTTACATGCGGGTTCTAGGCTCCATTTCCACCCTCGGGAATGATTAATAGGGGAATAATTAAATATTTCATATTTTCATTTCCTCGTCCTGATGATTGCGCAGCGTTGAGTTTCAAAATTATAGATGCGATATCTTGAAAATCGTAAGGCTAAGCTAAAACTAGAACAATATAATAGTTTGGTCAATATAAATATTATAATACTTCGCATAGAACTCTATTTTCAGGCAGTCACCGCTGGGCCGCACCACCTCGTCCACCTCGGGGGAAAGAATTGGTATCATTTCAAATCTATGTAATCACATAAGTCTAGTTTTGAGTATTGTCTAAAGAAATAACAAAAGGTACGAACCATGAGTTTGTAATGTAAGAAATTATAATAATAATTAAAAAAAATATATATGTATTTAAGGGAAAACGTGATATCATTATCAATAGATATATACTGTCAGCTAAACGGCAGATCTTAACGCCGTCATTTATCAATCTAGGCTTATCAAACGTAATTGTATGTCGTTTTATTAAAAATGTGTAGTTTATCTCACCATTGTGTCTACAAACAGCATGTAGGCGTGTCTCTCGAGTGTTCAATAAAGCGTGTAGGTCACTGTCTGTCTGTCTGTGGAGTCTGTAGTCTGAACGTGTATACGACACGTGGGAACTGGATATTGATTGGATCATATAGGCATTTGTAAATTTGGTAAAGTATTTCAAGTGTATTGGGTTCAAATCCTGATTAATTTATATTAAGTAGGCAGCTTCAAGCTGTTTCTCGCATGTTACACGGTAGGCAGAGGGAACTTAGCGTTAAATTTTGAGATATTATATGTTGAATCGCCTCTCAATCCTCGCCTCATAAAATATGTCAAAAATTAGACGCTGCGTGGGAAACGGAGTGTCTCGACATTATGTTTCCTCTGACTGTTCTCGGGGTACCGCGTGAATATTACGGTATAAACATTTACACAACAAACAATTACAGTATAATAACCTTGCGGTATAATGATTTTGATAAACTAAACATAATTGAAATTGAAGAAACCAAAAAAATTACCAAAATAATAATAAATAAAAGTAAATATAATTAATGAATCTATTAAATGAAGTCCAATTAGTAGATACAAAATAACAAACACAAGATAATAATGTGTGGGAGTTACTTTGAATCACTTGTTTTAGTAACCAATTAATAGTATAGATGAGCAGTTAAAGAGAAACCGTCGTGGCACAGTGGTACAGTGGGACCGTAACAGTATGTAGTAAGTGCGTGTTCGATACACACTCGAGAGGATATATTACTTTTCATTTTGCGACTTTGAGTTCCGCTAATCAACACGTAATATCTTGAATTCTGACGAATCGAAAAACGTGTCTGACACTAGTTTCTCTCTGCCTACTCCGCTATTTGCAGGATACAGTAGGGAGCTGAAAAAATAGGAAGAACGTGGAACAGAGCTTAATTGAACATTGGGGAAACAAATCATGTTTATAAAAATATTTACAGATACAGTGATGTTTCTTCATGTACCTACTCGTTTTGCGTATACTCGTAGGTATATGAGAAATTGGGAACGAATGTCTCCGTTTGTTGCCTTCCAAAATTGTGCAGTGTAAGAAATAATAATAATTTATCCTCGTTTGAGTTACTTCCTGCCACATCCCAGACCTAGTGCTAAGATACTCCGTTCTTCACGCACCGCTCACATTTCGGGACATTTCATGTGACGTAACTTAACACCCCGCTTTGTCTATCAGAACATACGTTAATATCTTCTCATTTTGGGTAAAATAAATTTTATTTTTCTTCTAATGATGAGTAGTTCGAAGATTAAAAAAGAAATGTGTTTTATTTATTGGACTTTATGGTGAGAATTTAATAAAAAATATAATGTAGAGTAAAAATGTGATTTGATTATTAAATGCATTGCAAATTTATTAGTCTTATTAATTATATCATTCGCTTAGTTAGCAATTCAATAAAGTAAAGAAGGGCTTACGAAATTATAAAAAAAATAATAAACACAGTGACGCGTCACTAAATTAATTTTTGTTGCAGAACAAACAAAAATGGGAAAATATACATATTCTTAATTAAAGTGAAAACATTTGAGGTTTCTCAAAAAACAAATAATAAAGCTTAGCTAGTAGAGTCAATGTTTGAAGGTTTTTAAATATTCTTCGTTACTTAATGGACCAAAAAATAGGAGTGAAAGATCTATATAAGATAGTATTAGCGGCTCTTAATCAGGATTCTGTAGACTTTGAGAGGTAATATGGAAAATCCTGTGTTTTCTTAAACCTAAAGAAATTCTTTTAGCACTTCCCTACTCTCCCTAACCTACCTACATGACATATTTTAACTAAGTCTAGTAGTTTCGTTTGTGCGTTATCAGTCACACAGTATCAGTAGAGTTTAATACTTATTGAATAATACTAATTAGAATTTGAATGTATATAGCCAGTTATAGTCATAGAAACAAACAAATATTATAAAAACAACTTACATTTTTTAAATTTCATTTTCATTTCACATCTAAAATAAACTAATTCACGATATGTTTCAACACAACACAACCCTCCAATTTTCTATATGACTTATACAAAAAAAAACACTGCATTACAAAATAATATAAAAGCACATAAAAAAATAATATAAATCGACTAAAACGTTGAAATTCAATTATTTAAATAACATTTCGTAAGTGATTTGGCGATTTTTTTGCAGAAAGTACAACACATCCTACCCGCACGAAGGGCGATGGGCGACTGACGTAGAGACGATAGGAACTGTCAAAATACTTTGTATATACCCTTATATATGTACCTATATATTGTTAGATAGGGAGTAGTGTCTGTCTAGTGTCTGTGTAGTGTGTGTGTACACGCGACGGTAGTGAGTTCGATTTTAAGATTGAACGTTTGAACTTAAATATATTTTAGACTTAGACTTGTTGTAAAAGAGTTAAGATCTAAAGCTAAAATGCTCTCTTATTTCCTCGAGTGGGAATCAAACCCACAACCTGCCCCGCTTACAGTCGCACGCTTGTGCCACTACGCCACGACTGGTCTCTATTAATTATATACTTATTATATACTTTACGTACGTAATTATATACTTTATTAAAATATTATAACTTTATCAATTGGTAATGTATTGATTTCTTACTTTACATTTATTTTTGCCTAAACGATATCTTTTAAATGTGTGTTATTAAATTATTTGCAAAAGACAATTTTTTTGTTTCTTTATCTATTTCTACCTTCTTTACGTTATAAGTATTGTAAATATCGTTTATTGATGCGGTTTCCACTAAAGACGAAGTCCATTAAAATATAAGTTCATATGTATGATGCATTTACATATATTATGTAAGGTTAAGGGAAACAATGTCAAATATTTACAATGTCATTTCTATAAAAAACATATATTATCCAGCAATAATGCAGGCAAAGCCGCGAGCTGGCTACTAGCTATATCACCAAAAGTAAGTAAACCCGAGAGACAATCTTATGTACAATAACTATCAACTGTAGATGCGCAGTGCAGCGGCCGTTGCAGCCAGTCAATGACCTTTGTACCGTTCACATAAAAATATCACAGTATTATAATTATTTTTTAATCATTTTGATAGTAAACGTGAGGGTCGTGGGTTGGATTTCCATTCGGGGATTTTTTTTTCTTAATATTTTAATTTTTTCGCTCTAGTAAGAACACAAAGCGCGTAATTGAGTTTTGTTGAGGCGGAAGTGAGCAGCGGAAGTGTCTTATTGGAAACGGAGTGACTTAACACTTGGTTCCCAAGTCCCCCTTACCTACCCTACTATGTGTGTGATACAGCCTAAAGCCAAATATTTGTTACAGATATGCAATTATGCAAATTGAAAGAAAAAATAGTTTAATAATTCTTTTATATTTTCTTTATATTTAGTATATACGAGTACAGCCCATATCGGACACAATTTGTAAACTCTTTAACAAGATAAGGTAACGAACAGATAAAGTATTGAAGGTAATTACTAATATATACATGTATGTATGTATATCTGTGCTTTAGTTTACGAAGGCCACATTTGGAGGGTTAATGGATATTTTATTATATTTTATTAATACTACATTATAAAATATTTTAAATTTTTCCCCTCTAGTAGAACAAGCCGCGACGTTAAGCTCCGCCATTCAACACGCAATATCTTTATAATAGATGAAAACTGAATAAATAATAGATTTTATTTAAAGGAAATGCGTGAATTGAAAGGGATTATTTTAACAAAAAAGTCCGTACAGTTAGTACCGTTACAAAAAAATAATAAAATGGATGCACTTCAAGCCCTTGCGTCTGATACCTCACTTGAACTAGTCGTTTTAACACCAAATCTCACCCCCTTTAAGGCTATTATTATTTTTAGGAGTTAACCACAAATGTATAGTTTTCAGTTGTTTTTCCTGAACTAGTACTACCTGTAGATGCTACAACAAAGTGATCTTACAAGACTTCCTTTCTTCATCGCCATTGCGTTTACAGCGAGAGGCTGTCACTGCGCCACGACGGCTACGTGTATTTATTAAATATGTATGCCTACAGTACACTACATGTACTAAAATGTACATTTAATTCAAATTACTTTAAATATTTCTTATTATTGGAACTTTGCCCAATTGTGGGCTAAAGAGACGGTACAGGTTAGGTATGCAGTACGTAGGTCACTGAACTCTGAGGACCGAGACCAAAAATAGTGTAAAAAGACAGTATTTTTGTTTATAAAAAATATCTTGAGATAGAACTTAGTGGTACGAGAACATTACGCTTTTCTTTAGAGACTGTGCTTTTCTAATTAACTCTATTGGCCTAAGATCCCATCGTTTAAAACTGTAGGGATTAGATTTTCTAATGAAACTTATATTTAAGAATGATACATGATAGTAGAATAGATTACACTAGGGTTGCCCAAAAAAATCCTGCCGCAAT
>DWQW01004416.1:0-19890 GCA_018249695.1 Heliconius erato demophoon | reverse complement strand
CTCAACACGCAATGCCTCCAGAATTCGGCAGAAAGTGGGGAACGGAGTGTCTTAACACTAGGTTCCCTCTGCCTACCCTGCTGTGTGCGGGATACAGCGTGAAGCTAATTTATTTTTTATTTTATTTCTTTTTCATCGCTATATAATTCAAAAACACCTATAAATTTTATGTACCTATACTAGTTACAATTTGATACAAGATGCCAAAGTATATTATACTAAGTAAAAAGCCTCACAAGAAGTGGTCTCGAATACTAAAACAGCTTCCCCAAAATATAATAACAACCGTAGTTTCGTTTCCCAACGTAACGATAACATACGAGAATGTCGAGCACAATGTTGTTTGTATTTGCAAACTATTACATACATGTTGCGAAGACTAATTAACATGAAGAACAGGCAATTTTATTAGCTAAGATAATCTTATGTGATATGAAGAGTAACATTTATGTTAAAGATACATTTTTTTTACGGAAAATCTAATTCCTGCCGTTCTCATCTTTATATCCGGCCTCCAAAACTATATACAGAGTGTTTTAGTCAGCACCATTTTACACCACAGTTTTAACTACTCTATAAAAGCGTAATACAATATACAGGATGGAAGTGTTAGCACCACTTTTAATGGAACCACAGTTTTAACTACTCTATAAAAGCCTAATACAATTTTTTTTTTCCCAAAAATTGGGAGCAAATGTCTTATTTGGCTTCCGCTGGCTATATGCGGGATATAGCGTGAAACTAGAAAAAAAAGAACTCATATATTGTAAATCATTGTATGTTGCTGAGTTGAAATGTATTGATCCTGTATAATTTTAATTTATTCAAATGATGTCATAACAAAGGCTATAGCAGGTTATTTAGGGAGGAATTTCTTTACAAACGGGGTATTCCCACATAATATTTTTTGACGAAAAGGGCACCCATCTCTTAAAATTATCCATAATAAAGTAAAGAATATAGCCATTAGCTAGGTTCATGGTTCAGAAAAAATGGAAAGCACCAGAAATGACAAAACACAGAGTAGAAAATGAGTCAAAGCTGCTACTCTAAACAACATAAGTGTTCAAGGAAAACTTTATTTTGTTAGGTAAACCAACACGCAATGTCTCGGGAATTCGGCGGAAAATGGGAAACGAAAATGTCTCACTGAGACAGCAGTGCCTTAAAACTAGGTTCCCTCTGTGTACCCGTCTATTTGCTAGATACAACGTGAAGCTATATAAAAAAATGTTGCTGTACAACATCTCGGTCTTATCGCGGTATTTGGAGCAGTTGTCAAAATGTTGAATTAGTCAGCCGTTGCGATAGCATAGTCATCTGTATATAAATAAATTTGTAGTAGTATACTATATAAAAAAAAATGTTAAAAAAATATATAAATGAATAATATTTTTTAAAGTAAGAGATAAATATTATTACTCACAGCGTAATAAACCTTTTAGCTCTATTAATTCAATAATGGTGATAGGAATAACCAGGTAAATCGAAGCGCACCGAGTCGTTGTAAAATTTACCCTGGAAAATATTTTCACCGGATGGTGCACTTAAAAAATGTTTATTCACTGGTTGCGAGTAGTTTCTGTATGGATTTTTTAAAATATTATATTAGTTATATAAATATTTTATAATGCTATTAATTTTGTGAATTAGTTGTGACGTTGACGTTCGTATGAAGATGAGGACAATGATTCTTATTACATTTTTATATAGTAATTTGGTAGTTGAGGCCAGTTATGGCGCAGGGGCAGGGGCAAAGTGTTACTGTAAACGCGACTGGTTGTGGGTTCGGTTCTCACTAGAGGAAATTAAATATTTAATATGTAGATTTTCTCGCTTTGATGTCGAGTCTAAGGGCGGCGTTGAGTTCCGCCACTCAATACGCAATGCAACTATAATTCGGCGGAAAATGGGGAACAGAGTGTTTTAACACTTAGTTCCCACTGCCTACCCTTCTGTGAGCGGGATACAGAGCGGTGCTAAAAAAATGTGACTAAATTTAACAAATTAAATATAACGTGATATTCTTACATCAGAAATTAAAAAAAAAACATAATAGTAAATTACTAAAAATCTTACGTCCTGCGTGACTACGTAACACAATATGCCTCCTCGTAAATCAGGAAACCAATTTTCCCGCGTCACGAACTATTGGTTTACTTTAATAAATCCACAATGCTGGTTCAGGGGTCGGCCAATAAATGTATAGGGATCTGTTGACGCATCGTATCATCGTAAAATATTTTTAACGAAATGTTTTTTTTTCGTTTTAGTTTAGGTTCTAAGTAAATTGACTAATTTATCTGGCACATTTACTTCAATTATTCATATAGAGTCATAGAATTAAATGAGGCCGTTGTGGCTCAGTGGCACAGGCGTGTCATTGTACGCACGTTGGTAGTGGGTCCAGCAGAAACAGGTAACGGGAGTGTCTTAACACTAGGTTCACTCTGCCTACCCTGCTATCCATATACAGATACAGAGTGAAATTGAAAAAAAATATCAAGCTTTAGATAAAACTTTGTAAATAAATAACTTAAACATGTCATTTCCATAATACGCCTCCTATTGTAGTGAAATATTCAAGCAACATACATTTGCATATTGCGCGTATGTATGTATGTATGTATGTAAGATTCAACAATAACACAGTAAGGCCGTATTAACTTTTGAAACTGCTCGACACGACAACGACCAACGACACGACAATGGGACGCCAACGAATATATGTATATACGTACTCGTATGTAGAACGACGCCGTCCAGACGCCGGCGACATGACCCAGCCATGACGTTACACACGTTATTGGATGTTAAAAAATATTTATTATGCTAGTACAGGACATTAATAATGTCTGGAGTATTTAGTTCTTCTTCAGCAATTTTACTTAATTGATGATCAGGATTTAAGAGATTTTATTATTAAATGTTATAAATTTAAAAATATTCCCATTCCGGTCGTGGTGTACGTGCACAAGCGTGCAAGTATGAAAGTGACAGATTATGAGTTCGATTCTCACTCGAGAAAATGAAATTTCCATTTCGACGCTCTGGTAACGCGGCGTTAAGTTGCGCCATTCAATACGCCTCCAGAATTCAGAAGAAACTGTTACACTTAGTGTTTAAACACTAGATTTCCTCTGCCTGCTGTGTTGCGGAATACAGCTTAACCTTTAAAAAAGTATTTTGTATGATCGTTTGGTCTGCGTTATCATACTGCGTATGAGGCGCAGGCGGGCGATAAGTTATCTCTATAATCTCATTAATTTGTGACTCACGAGTTACCAGCAGCCCACGAACCTCACTCCTCGTATCGACCGGGTCCTGGCCCTGAACTTCAAGTTATTTTGTCCGATTACACAAGCAGAGGTATTCTGAGAAGTCAAAGGCTACCATTATAGACGTCACGAAAAGATTTATATCAAAATATGGAATCTAATTTAGAATGTTAATAATAATTTGCTAATATATTATATTAATCCAGGGTTTTTTATATATCTACATAAGGAGTATATATATACAATTATTCGAAAGTCCATGTTTTATTATTTTTATCAAATTTAATTGATTAGGCAATAAGTGCGCGAAACAATTAAAAATGATTAAATAGAAAAGACGTGACGTTTTGATTTCTTAGAATAATGTAAAGTATTTTTATCAAACTTATAGGGAAAACTGATTTATAAACACTTTATATTAAAATATTTCAGATTATATATAGATCAGATAAAACTAAGTTTTGCCTTAAAAATAAATGGCATATACTCGTAGTTTGTATAAACACATAAATCATTAAGAATAATCAAACCCAAAACAGATTACTATAGCCATATAAACAGATTACTATAGGTACCTACGACTGGAATGTCGTAATTTTTAAATATTCACATGAAAACTTAAGCGAGATGTATTTTACCTTCCCGCGATGTAGCCGTCTACTTTGCGGTCGGCAAGTTGCCAACGGTTCCCTTAACCGAATTAATGTCTAGATAGTCCAAGCAGCCCTCCTATCGGTTGTTGCTTCCAACCACAATTCAGCTAATTTCCTTCCTGTTTGGAAACGAATAATTCTAGTCACGTGCATATTGTACTCGTAGCACAATAGGCAAATGGGGTTGGCAATTTACTTCAACCATTGTTTGCCTGATCTTGTCAATATGTACATATATATACATTCGCGATTTTCGAGATTGAATAAAGAAATAAGAGATTTTGTAGAAATACTTTACAGAACTCGGCGGAAAGTGGGGACCGGAGTGTCTTACATTAGGTTCCCTCTGCCTACCCTGTGTGCGTGAAGCTGAGCTGATTTGATTTATGTTATGCGGTATCACCAAAGTAATTGTTGTAGATAAGACTTAAAAACTGAATTAATGTTATATAACTTGTATGTTATAAGTTATTTAAATAAGTGATTAAAACAATATTAATAATGAATAAAATACGTCGAAATTTGTATAACAAGGTACATAAATATAGTAAAACAAGATATTTTTTCGTATGGCAACAGATTATAATTTTGAATTTAATAATAATAGTATTGTTAAAAATTAATATAAATTCAATGGTTTTAGGTGGAAGAGATACGAGAAATGATAGACAAGATACAGGCGAACGTCGAAGAAGTAAAGAAGAAGCACAGTGCCATCCTATCAGCGCCGCAATCAGATGAAAGTAAGTTAAATATTTAACAGATTAAAACTTTGATAACGTGCAAGGTTTCAAAACTTCTATTTATATATATACGAACTGATTTTCGTTTATAAATAACTTTACTTCTAAAACCAATATTGCAGTCGTAAGAATGCCGTTTTAATAAAATTCTATAATTGAGAACTTTATGGTGTGGGGCGGTGGGTGTTCTATGACAGTAAATTGTTTCTAAAAATAATATACAAAGCTGTCTGCTAGCGTCATTGGATTACGCTGCACGTTGCGTGGGATGAGAGGGCTGAATTTACTAGTCCTCCCAATAGAGGGATCGACGGTTGTTTACATGTGTGGGTGTATCTCGTCTGGTTTCAGCCAAACTGAGTAGAATGGAATCCATACTTAATGGAATTCTTTGTTAAATAAAACTGTGTATAATTTTCAAACGGCAAGGTGATTCATAGCGTCATATTTATTTAAATATAAACTTGATGTTTTGCTCTTCTTATCGGTTACTATTTGATCTAACCATATATTAGATATGGTCTATTGTATGACTATTTATATAATTATTATCCCACAATGCCGTCTAAGAACAAATAGTTGTTTTAACTAATAAATGAGATTAAACAATTTTTAACATTTTTAAAGTGTTAATCCACACTTAGGAAAGAAAAATACTTATTTAGAAAACGTATAAAAAATTGAACGTAGCGGGACTCGAACCCGCGCCTCCTGGAAACCGACCAATCGCTCACTCACTGACCACTGTCTCAGTAAGATTAAACAAATTCGATTTTTTTACAATTCGATGTTTCGATTCGATTCAAATATATTTATAAAATAGATCGTAATAACTCGCATCAATCACCCCGTAGTTAAATTGATTAGACGTTGGAAAGTAGATGCAGGGTCTCGGGGGATATCAGGTTATTCCCACATCCGACTCGAGCGTCCGTAGGCACCGCTGCCAATAAATACTTTATCCCACGTTTCATGACCTGAATCCAGATTTTCTGAATTAACTGCGACTCGGCTTTGTTTCATGTGATGTGATATGGATTCTTCTTTTGCTCTTTAAACTGATTTCTGATATTTTTTGTTCCTTATGTTAGTAGTGTTTAAGATTCCTAGTACATTGTTGTAAATAAAATAATATAAGCAAATTAAAATAAATTAGCCCCACGCTGTATCCCGCACACTGCAGGGTAGGAAGAAGGAACCTAGTGTTAAGACACTCCGTTCCCCACTTTCTGCCGAATTCTGGAGACATGGCGTGTTGAGTGGCAGAACTCAACGCCGCGCTTGTCGTCAACACCAGAGCGAAGAAATGGAAATATAAATTTAAGTAAATATTTCATCTCCTCGAGTGGGGATCGAACCCACAACCAGTCGGTTTTACAGTCACACTTTGCGCCACGAACGAATAAAATGTATTATTAACTATTACTAAAAAAAATATATTCTTGCGAATATATAACTTAGTATCTTCCAGTATCTTAAAATTTCACAGTGTAGTAGTGTGTATCTTTGTTGATGTAGTCTGATTGATTTGCACGGTAGATTTCCGTGCATGCTTGCACAACAAACGTACACAAACCAACAACTGTGTTGCTTGTTAGTTTCGTATATTGTTGATACTACTACTACTAATAGTACTTTACTTGTTAATTTGAAATAAGATCACTAAGTATAAACTAGGCACCCATAAAATGATTTTAGTTATCTAATTTTTCGGTATTACTCTTGACTAAAAATTCGAAACTTTCGATTTTATTTCTTCTGTTCGTTTGTTTTTCCTTTTTGGTTTTTTTTTTAAAAATAATTATACTTGTATTGAATTGATTTTGTATGAACGATAAAAGATATTATTCAAGACATCGTGAACTGTAAAACCCATGAGTACGAGGAAAAATATCGTGTCATAATATAGTTAGAGGCCATTCGTGGCGCGGCGCCCAAAATGTTACTCTAATACCGATTGGTTCGGGTTCGATCCCCACTCGAGAAGATGAAATATTTACTTAAATTTATATTTCCATTTCTTCGCTCTGGTGTCGAGGTTAAGCGCGGCGTTGAGTTCTGCCCCTCAACACGCAATGCCTCCAGAATTCGGCAGAAAGTGGGGAACGGAGTGTCTTAACACTAAGTTCCCTCTGCCTACCCTGCTGTGTGCGGGATACAGCGTGAAGCTGATTGATTTATTTATTTTTTTTAAATTTATATTTCCATTTCTTCGCTCTGGTGTCAACACGCAATGCCTCCAGAATTCGGCAGAAAGTGGGGAACGATGTGTCTCAACACTAGATTCCCTCTGCCTACCCTGCTGTGTCCGGGATACAGCGTGAAGATGGGAAAAAAAAGAAGGAAAAAATAATAATATAGTTATTTATTTCTTTACCCCCAAAATACGTATTTTGATTCTTGATCTAGCCGAACGTAGCAACTCATGTATTAGTCATTCACGTAACATAATACATGTTTCAGGTTAATCAAATTACTGTGGGTATAACGAGTTTTAAACAAATTGACCTGGCTTTAATTGTGTCACATTCATACATTATTTCTATGTTGACGATAGTACTCTTCACTGTCGGTTCAATAAATATACTCAACCTCGATATCATTATTTCGCATTTGCAAAAGTCATTTGGATTGGGTTAAAATCTATAAATAATAAATATGTACTACAAAGGTATATTATATTAAATTATGGTCATAGATGATAACCATAAAAGCCAGTCACGGCGCAGAGGTGTGACTAAACTGTGTGTGTGGGTTCGATCCCCATTCGAAGAAATGAAATGTTTAATATCTTAATTTCTACGCCGGATGAAACAACCGGATGTTAAGTTCAGCCACTCAAAACGCAATGCCTCCAGAATTAGGTGAAAAATGGGGAACGGAGTGTCTTAACACTAATTGCTGCCTATTTTCCTTGCACACACAGGAGGGTAGGTACAGAGAATAATAGAGAGATTAAAAACGTGACGCTAAAAAAATAACATAATTTCTGTGTGAGAAATAATATTATTGCAATATAAAACACAAAAGAATCTCGCAACGAGTTCTCTATTTATTTCTATTCCATTGAATTATACGCGATTGAAATTTGTAGCATCTTTTATAGTTATTGTCTCTTTGAATTTAAAAATAAAATTTTATTTTTGTCTTTCTAACATCGATACCTGTATCGGACATGTGGTTAATAATATAATGTTGTGGTTTATATGTTTTTGTATATTTTTGTTAATACTTTCAGCATTAAATGCGTGATAGAGACGTCCCGTTTTTCGCTTATGTGCCCCGGTGTCCCCAAAGGCGGCACGGGGACGTAAAAATGTTCCGCTTTTTTAAATGTCACGAAATTTGGTCGGTGGAATCACGTTTCGTCGCGTCGATTATTGCGGTAAGCCCATGCGTATTGTCAAAAATAACCGAAGGGAATAATCCACTGGAAAAATTAAAATCCTTAAAAATTTTTCATACTATCCCTGGAAAAATATCGAAAGCCAAGCAATGAAAGTGAACCATGTAAAAAATTATATCTAAAAAAACCAAAAGCATGGTACTAAAAAAACCAAAGTAAACTGTCGTATTCTAAATGAAATAAAATTTTAGTTTTTAAAAATTGATAATTTTCGACACATTATATATTAATATCATTACATCAGCCTCACGCTGGATCCCGCACTCAGCAGGGCAGGCAGAGGGAACCTTGTTTTGAGATACTCCGTTCCCCACTTTCAAATTAACCACTTAAATTATCAACTATATTAGTAAATAGAAATAGTAGAAGAATCAGCTTCACGCTGTATCCCGCACACAGCAGAGGAAGCAGAGGGAACCTAGTGTTCCCCCAAGAAGAGAACTAGTAGATAATATAAAAAACAGTGACAAAAATCGGAACGTATATTTATTTGTTCGTCTTAATTTTGTATATAAATTTCACATTATGTTAAAATCTCATTCCGTAGCTTACTCGCGCGGCATAATTACGCGGAGAGGGCTCGCTCGCATGATGTGTGTGACCTAAATTTCAGATAAAAAGTAGATACAGCGTGTTCATTTTGTTAATATATGTAACTTTTGTGTGACTAAGTTGTTCTTATTTACAACTATTCAATTATATGTTTATTACTTTAGTTGAGGCCAGTCGTGGCGCAGGGCACAAAGTGTGACTGTAAAACCGACTGGTTGTGGGTTCGATCCCCACTCGACGAGATGAAATATTTACTTAAATTTATATTTCCAATTCTTCGCTCTGGTGTCGAGGACAAGGCGTTGGGTCCTGCCCACTCAACACACAATGCCTCCAGAATTCGGCAGAAAGTGGGGAACGGAGTGTCTTAACACTAGGTTCCCTCTGCCTACTCTGCAGTATGCGGTATAAAGCGTGAAGCTGATTTATTTACTTTAGTTTATTATAAAAATACTTTGATAAGCAACTTATTGATAAATATCAAATTTACTATAAAATAATATATAAAGTCATATACGTTTTTCCATATAAATCCAGAAATAGAAGAAAAGAAAAATGTATTTAAGAGTATTCTTAGTTCGTTCACGACCTAACATAAATTATTTTAATATCAAACACGTTCATTTCTAGTATTAAAGTAAGCGTTCCGCCGATCCAATATGAAGGTTCAGTTTATATATTTCTATGCTAAAAGTTGTATAAGCCACTAACAGGATTACATAAGCCTATTAGTAGTCATGAAATTATTTTACTGTCCACGTTTAGAATATTATATTGCTATTTAATATATAAATAAGATATATGGATAATATAGAGACCGTAGTGGCGCAGAGGCACAAGTGAGTGACTGTAACGCAACAGTTGTGGGTTAGATCCGACTCGAGGGAATGAATTATTGTTTATTAACATTTTCATTTTCTTCATTTTGGCATCAAGTCAGCGTTGAGATTTGACATTCGACACGCAATAACTTCAAAAAAAAATGCGGAAAATGGGGAACGGAGTGTTTTAACACTAGGTTCCCTCTGCCTATCCTACTATGTGCGGGATAAAGCGTGAAGCTAATTTGATTTGTTATTGATATATAGGAAATATATTCAGTAATATATTATTGGCGTAGCATATACAAGGTTGAGATATCGATTAGCGAGGTGAGGAGAACTGCGACCTGCAGCAACCTCGACTTTTTTGTGTCGATTTTCACGAACAAAGCCGAAAGCGTTCGCCCTAGGCAATGCTTTGTAATATTTTTAAATATATATTCTGGATATTGTACGATATTATATACTTTATTTTGTTACATATAAAATTATGTAGATTATTATTATTGTTGTTAAGACACTCCGTTCCCCACTTTCTGCCGATTTCTGTAGGCATTTCGTGTTGAGTGGCAGAACTCAACGTCGCACTTTGCCAGAGCGAAGAAAGGGGAATATAAATTTAAGTAAATATTTCATCTCCTCGAGTGGGGATCGAACCCACAACAAGTCGGTTTTACAGTCACATTTTTGCCGCTGCGCCACGAATGGCCTCATTTTTTTATAATTATTGTTGTAATTTTTTATTATTCTTTAACTTTAACTTTTTAACAATTTAGTTAATTTAATTTAGGTTTAAAACTTTGTCTATCTTTACACATCATTGCTGAAGTTTTCTTGTAAACCGCAAGATTCTCTTAAACTTTTGATACAGCTTAAAACTTTTATATTCCTTTCATTTTGTTTCCCGTAAAATTTGTTATAATAATGGTTTTTATAATGTTTTATGTTATAAGTTAGTAATGCTAAACTACTAGACGTCATGCGTGGCGCAGTGGCACGAAGTGTAACTGTAAAACCAACTGGTTGTGGGTCCGATCCCCATTCTGGTGTCGAGGCAAAGCGCGGCGTTGAGTTCTACCACTCAACACGCCTCCAGAATTTGACAGAAAGTGGGGAACGGAGCGTCTTAACATTAAGTTCCCTCTGCCTACCCCGCTGTATGCTGGATACAGCGTGACGCTAAACTACTGTGTATAATACAATAGCACTCTTTAACTATAATATTTTAATATTCAGAATTTTAAGTCACAAATTATATTAAAACGAATATTTTATTTTCTTATGTTAGAAAGTCATATATGTTTTGTTTCTTTCAAATATTTAAAGTCAAATAAGTATAAATTACACTCCCTTACAAATAAACCACTTACTTAAGTTCTACAAATATATAGCGGTGTAGGCAAGTTTTTAATAGGTGACCTAATTGCGCAAGTTTTATACGATGTTAAAGTCTTCCAGCTCCTAACCCTAAGAGGGTAAACTCGACAAGTATATTCTATTATAGATTTTGTAAGATTTAATATTTAAAGCAAAAACCGTGTACCGCATTTTATTCATAAAAAAATTGGATTCGTGTGTTTTTTTAATGACGGGAAAGCTATTCGATCAATGTTTTGAATGTAAGTGGTGTACATGCGTGTTTATTGATAATAACTGGTGGTATATTATACATTCTTTATTTTGTATTTAAAACGAAATCTTTAAATCTATAGTCTATAAAAATTATGAGTAATAACATTAAAATAACTGAAAATCGGAACAAAATTGAATTTACAAACCACCTTTCAGTACTTAGGTATTAAAATTATATAAAATTAGAAAAAGTTGCCAGTTAAAAACAGCTCAATAATAATTCAGGCCATGTTCAAAGTTATTTATGGCAATACACAAGTACAAAATATAAAACGCTGGCTAGGAACGGGCTCAGATTCCAAAGTAAAAGTTATGTAACAAGTATGCTTCGCTTTTCGCAGTCCAACTATTGCTGGTAAAGTGTACGTTACCGGTAATTCTATCACTATGCTGAGTGCCCAACGGAGAAATAACTATATATTTTACTTATTTATTTTAAACATTTTTAAAGTGTTAATCCACACTTGGGAAAGAAAAATACTTATTTAGAAAACGTATAAAAATTTGAACGTAGCGGGACTCGAACCCGCGCCTCCTGGAAACCGACCAGGCGCTCTGACCATCAAGCCATACGTTCTCATCAAGCTACGTCAAAATTTTTATGTTTTCTAAATAAGTATCTTTCTTTATTGGTACTTTAATGATTTTGTTTAAATAAAAGTAAACCCAATAACATTGTACGAGTATATAGTTTTGGTTAAAATTACATATATGATGGCTTGTATTACATGGAGAGGGATAGACGTGTAAGTTAACACGCTCCTCTGCTGCAGGTTGGCAGGTGAATAATAAACTTGCTAACTGGGTTACGCTCTGCTGTCGTTATATTCGTTTATATACGATCGTCCGTCACCAGATCGAATTGATTACCCTATTCTAACACCAAATGTTCCAATTGAGCCTAAAGTTTACGCAAGGCTAAGCAGCCTGCGATTATGGTCTTTTCGGGCGAAGACTGCAAATTTCTAAAGATAAAATTATATTCTTTAGCTTTTTCTTTCGTTCCACAGAATAGTTAAGAACTATACATGAGTACCTGCAAGTTTGAGCTTGTAGATATTAAAGTATTAAGATGCATTTTATGAGTACCATTAGTCGACTTCTACGACACCCTATCATGTATATGAGATAGGGTTGCGTTATTCTTATACAACATAGAAAAATATTTAATTATATTCAAAGAGAATTAGAAAAAGATATAAGAGACTATGGATCTTAAATGTATACAAAAATACTTTAGACATAAATATCTCATTACGAATAGCTAAAATAGGAGTTTTTGTGGTAGTGGAAAACAATGGTTTTCCTGTTTGAAAAACATTGTAGGAAATAAACTCCATCATCATATTGCTGAACAAGAAATTCGATAAATCCGACATCAACAATTATCCTCTTATTAATTTAATCTTCCATCTGTATAAAACATTCATTAAAGTTTTGGAAAATCGGATCTCTCAACAGCTGGACAACGCCCAGCACCCTCTCGCTCAAGCAGGATTTCGCTCCGGTTTGCCGGGCAAAATTGAGGCCGGTCGTGGTGCAGCGGCACGAGGTGTGACTGTAAAACCGACTGGTTGTGGGTTCGATCCCCACTAGAGGAAATGAAATATTTACTTAAATTTATATTTCCATTTCTTCGCTCTGGTGCCGAGGTTAAGCGCGGCGTTGAGTTCTGCCACTCAACACGCAATGCCTCCAGAATTCGGCAGAAAGTGGGGAACGGAGTGTCTTAACACTAGGTTCCCTCTGCCTACCCTGCTGTGTGCGGGAAACAGCGTGAAGCTGATTTATTTATTTATTTTTTAGAAGCCTGCTATATTATACGGTATTTTCGTTGGTAAGAAAAGGTTTAACTTCGATTAGCTGATGACATCGCGCTATTCTCCTCATCCGCGTCAGATCTGCAAACCTTGCTTGAAGACCATTTGAATTACTGTTGTCACCAATTTCCGTATTGATAAACTATCCGATAGGTGCTAGACAAACCTCAGTATGATGTAGTTCAGAATTTCGTGAGAACATTAATTAATCACGGCCCAGTTGCTGCAACGTTGCTTCTGTCTGAATGTATAGTCTAACTTGCCTTCTAATGTTCTAGATTCATAATATCTATGTATGTATTTGGGAATATTTAATTAACCTACAAAGTACGTTTGTGATTGAATATGCAGATGAGTGTGTACAATATGTATATATTTAAATCAATTAAGAGATGATATATTCATGTTATTCATATATCAATTACATGTTTGTCGTTTTATGTTAAATATAGAATAGTCTATTTTTATACATTGTAAACATAATATCGGTGTACCGCAACATGCTAGGTTATTACAAAGAGAAGCTAAAGTAAAGCTTTAGTATGTACGTCAATTTTATAATAGAAATCCTATTTATATTTGATATACATATGTATATATATATAGTATACGAAGAGGCCAGTCGTGGCGCAGGGGCACAAATCGTGACTGTAAAACCGACTGGTTGTGGGTTCGATCCCCACTCCATCGAGTGGGGATCGAACTGAAGATGAAATATTTACTTAAATTTATATTTCCATTTCTTCGCTCTGGCGTAGAGGACAAGTGCGGCGTTGAGTTTTGCCACTCAACACGCAATGCCTCCAGAATTCGGCAGAAAGTGGGGAACGGAGTGTCTTAACACTAGGTTCCCTCTGTCTACCCTGCAGTGTACGAGATACAGCGTGAAGTTAATAAAAAAAAAGATATTAAATAAGTGCAAACGTCACAAATCAAGCGACTCAACATATTGATCGCAACGCGTACACTGCAACAGACAGGCAATTAGGAATCCCGTCTGATATCGTTGCCATTGTGTGGGTGTTTTATTATGCAGAAATATATTCATAACTTAGCCGTGCCGCGATGAAATATTGAACGGATGATCCCCGCACTGGTTGCGATGTTAGGCACGTACTGCATCGAATTCTTCATCGAATGGGTTTAATATTTGGTTTAGGGCACTCTCGTTTCTTAGAGATGTAGTAAATACAATATTACCTACGGAACAAATGTATTAATTGTTAAGAATAATTTTTATAATATATTTTATATATGTATTTTTTAATTAAACTCTCTTTTTAATTTATAATGAAGCACCTTGATAGGGCAAATTTACGTTGGTCTGTTAATTGATTCTTGCACAGGTCACTAAGATTTTATGATATACTATAGGTATTCTAGCAAAATATGTTTATATTCATATTCGTAGTTGATTCTTAGAATACCGATTATATACAGCAAACGCTAAGCACCAGTTATACATTATATTATTATCACATATAGGTACATCATATCGCATGATTACCTTCAAATTACTGATTTTAATCCATTTTTTTTCTGCTTCATGCTGTTTCCCGCACACAGCTGGGTAGGCAGAGGGAACCTAGTGTTAAGACACTCCGTTTCCCAATTTCCGCCGAGTTCTGAAGGCATTGCGTATTGAGTGGATTAACTTAACGCCGCGCTTTGTCTCGACACCAGAGCGAAGAAATGAAAATATAATTATAAATAAATATTTCATTTTCTCGAGTGGGGATCGAACCCATAACCAGTCGATTTTACAGTCTGGCCCCTAATCCAATTTAACAATGAAAATACCATATTCTCTAATACCGTAATCGTTTATTTCAATTTCGGTCGGCTCTTTACAAATCATTAGAGTTTTTGTATTCCCCATTGACTACGTGCTGATTACACTTTCCACCTTCGTCCTTCTTTTTAATTAACGTTCCAAACGATAAACGTGCTTTTATTAGATAAATGGAGTAGTATTGAGCAAGTATTTTTAATAAACAGATAATTTTTATATTTTTTAATACGTTATTTTCAGAAACAAAGCACGAATTAGAAGATCTTATGGCCGATATTAAGAAAACTGCCAACAAAGTCAGAGGAAAGTTAAAACGTGAGTATATAATCTCATATATGAATATATTGACAATCACAGACTGATAGAAAACCAAACAAACGCTAAGCACCACCAGTTTTTGCCGCGTGATCCCGGCCTACAATTGGATCATCCTGGTACTGGTGGTGTCGTAAGAGGCGACTAAAGTACTTGTGGTAGCGTCACGTCGCCAGCAATGGCAACACGCATGGGCAGACTCGACCGGATCATTACCATCCCCGGCATTTAAAACCGGCGTTAAGTAGTGGCTTTATGCCATTGCGTTTCGCATCAGGTAATGCCGGGCTCCGGCGCCCAAACCCACCTTACAGGCAAGCAACGCACCTGTAGCTCCTCTGGTATTGCACGGGGTCGTGGGCGGCGGTGATCACTTACCATCAGGTGACCCGTACGCTCGTTTGCCTTGTCTTTTCCATAAAAAAAAAGGCAACGCGCCTGTAGCTCCTCTGATGTTGCATGGAGTCGTGGGCGGCGGTAATCACTTACCATCAGGTGACCCGAACGCTCGTTTGTCTTGTCCTTTTCCAATAAATAAAATGTATAATCTGTTTCGTTTTCTATCAGTCTGTAATTTTAATTCGTATATTTTTCTCTAATTGTTACCGCTATGGACCCTCTGATATTCTATCTTCGTAATTATGTGAGAATAGTGAGTCAGCGTTAAAACTGTGTGTACAGTCACCCAACTATGACTAAGCCTTTAAAGTAATTAACTTCCTTGAGAGTAACTTTGTAAATTATCTAACACATAAGTAAAAGAAAGTGTAATAAACCTAAATTTCGCATAATCATGGTAAACCCACAGACATAGAGCAGAACATCGAACAGGAGGAGCACTCTAACAAATCGTCGGCTGATCTCAGGATAAGAAGGACCCAACACTCAACTCTCTCGCGCAAGTTCGTGGAGGTGATGACCGAGTACAACCGCACCCAGACGGACTACCGAGACCGGTGCAAAAACAGGATACTCCGACAGCTCGAGATCACGGGACGCGCCACCACCGATGAAGAACTGGAAACTATGCTGGAGCAGGACAACCCCGCCGTTTTTACTCAGGGGGTAAGTTGTTCTAATGTTAAATAAACGCAAACTGCTACGAAGAACGCAATGGTAAGACAAGTCACTTTTCCCACTTTATGCTCTTTGTCTTGCGAGAGCGGCAAAATGAAGATAATTTATTACTACGAGTGGGAATAGAACTCATATGAGTTCTATTCCCACCTGACTGTAAATGCACCTGACTGTAAATGCAATGGATATCCATTGCATTTACAGTCAGGTGCTCTTCCATTGTGATGATCCTTTTTATGTTCTTTCTTAGAGTAACTTAATTTTTTAATTAAAACTTGCTTTTTTAATCACAGTAGTTATATGTAAACAATATACGTTTAAAATTTGCTAAAATGAATAGATAGATAGGTACATTAAAAAAATACATTTTGACATTAGCAAGTCGCCTTGCTTTAACTGTTAAAGTATAAAAGAAGACATACATATTTCGTCACAGATCATTATAATAGCCTTATAACATCATTTTGTTGTCCGTCCGTTTGTTAGTCTATCAGTCTGTTTGTCTGTAAAGAGCCTTTATCTTAGTAACGCATGGAGATATCGAGTGGAAACTCTAACCACATACTCAGATCTGCGGTCCCTTGATTTTCTGAATAAATAGTATTTCTACAATTCCTTAAAAAAATGTGCCCGTTTATGTTGAAAAACACGCCTATTTCGACACTATAAAGGGAATCAAAATGAATAGGGTACTTCCGGTTGACCTAGAATTATCAAATTTGGCAGCTAGGACCTACAGGTAGTTCAGGAAAAAATCTAAAAACTATACATTTGTGGTTAAATCCTAAAATATAATAGCTGTGAAAGGGGGGCAAAATTTGATATTAAATTTGTCAGTTCAAGTGAGATATCAGATGAGAGGCCTCTGGTTAAGCAAAGCTTGAATTGCATAAAAAGCTCAAGTCTTCAAATATTTGTACGAAATCTTTGGTGGGCGAGCCCGTCTCGCGCTTGTCTAGTTTTTTAAAACTTTTTAATATTATGAAAGTTCACGTCGTTAGTGACTTAAAAAAGTTGAAGTTTTTAATCTTAATTTAGTTTTTTGCAAATAACGATATTTGAAACACGTAAAAATGTTATTAAATATTCGTCTACCTTATACTTTATTCTTAAAATCTGTACCCTATTTTTTATTATTATACATTTTACTTTAACTTGTTTCCATTAGTGTCCGCTCCAACATTTATAGGAGCAAATTCTAATTTCTAATTGGATCATCTGTTGAGTATCTGTGATACTTCACTTAGTCTCGGGTACAGATTGAGGTCATAATATGTTATATTATGTGCTTATTTCTGTATTTAATTAATTAAAACTGTCAATGCATTAGTTATATTAAAACGGAAATGTAGGTCTTTATGCTGTGATATAATAAAGTTTATACTTTGCTCCATTGGAAGTGACAGTCATGGCGCAGGGGTTTTTTCTTTTTTCTTCGCTCTGGTAGCGAGGCAAAGCGCGGCTTTGAGTTCTGCAACTCAAGACGCCTCAAGTATTAGGCAAAAATTGGGAAATGAGTTCCTTAACACTGGGTTCCCAGGTTCCCTCTGTCCGCCATGTTATTTACAGGATAGAACCCTAAAAAAAATAATTACTTCTATACATTTATGATGATACAAGAATTTATAGTAATGTAATATAAAAACAACTTCTTATTTCTGAACGATGCTTGTAAGTATAATACTCGAAGCTCGAAAATTTGAAAGAATATAAGGAGTGGCAAGAAAAATTTTCCAGACTAAATATTGAAAGATTATTTAGACGCTCACCAGATAATCGCAGCGCGAGGGTCCTTGATATTGCTTATCGACAGCATTTCATTTTTCAAGGCTGCCACTGAGATGAGTAATGTTTTAAGATTTCACATTTTTCTTAAAACATTTTAGCTTAAAATGTTTAAGCTGACGAGGATATTTTTGTACAAATTCCGACTTTATTCAGCACTAACAATGGACGAGTTGTTCATTGTTCCGGATTTAACAACGTTGAAAGTTTGATTTAAAACTAGAAGCTGTTTTTTTTATAAAACTAGAATTCGTCCAACTATTTGAAACTTTAATGGTTGCTTGTATCCAATCAAGTAGATTGGCGCCAAATCCAGATAAAAATACAATCCATTCGATTGATTAAATAGGATGAAAATTCTATAAATACTTTCGTTTTAATTAGTGTAAAAGCCATTTTGTAAGATACAATAAAAATTGTTTGAGCTTACGCTTAAATAATTAAAAATACATATAAAAAATGTATTATGTATTTTTTTTATCAACGGCGATCTCTATAAGAAAATCTGTATAAGCGATTCCTTAATTCGTAAACCGTTTTAAGAGACTTCTTATAAATTTTACTAAGATGAGAGAGAAGAGTAAGCTGGCTTACAAATTAAGGAGTCGATATACAGATTTTCTTATAAAGATCATCGTCTTTGGCGTCCCATAGATGCTAGGATAAATTATTTAAAAAAAATCATTGATACACAGCATATATAACTGTGTATTTGGTACAATAATAAACTCTTTTTTAATAAGTGACCGACAATTAAGTATAGTTTTAAAAGAACAAGATATAAAACAATTTCCAGATCATAATGGAAACGCAACAAGCGAAGCAAACGCTCGCGGATATAGAGGCGCGGCACGCCGACATCATCAAGCTGGAGACCTCCATCCGCGAGCTGCACGACATGTTCATGGACATGGCGATGCTCGTCGAGAGTCAGGTCACATATTATACTTATTTAAATTTTAATTTATCATGTTTATTTGACAGATGCCGTATATTATTTTGACTGAAATGGGAATATTAAAGATATTTATGTCATATGGGAAAAGTATACACCATTATGGATTTAACTAATATGTTTTACTTGATATTATGCAAATTAATTTTGTGTTTGGACAACATTTATTATCAATTATTTTACATATACAAGTTAAAATTCGAACCCACAACCACCGACAATCAGCGTAATGCATTTATATCACAATGTATTATAAAAATCTGATATAAGAGGTATGTTTGTTAAATTAGCCAAAAGTAAATAAAATTGTCTGTCTAAATAAGCTCCCTATGGATACAGGGTGAGATGATCGACCGCATTGAGTATCATGTAGAGCACGCTGTGGACTATGTCCAAACTGCCACACAAGACACAAAGAAGGCCCTTAAATATCAGAGCAAAGCTCGACGGGTAAGTTGATAGTACAAGTGCAGGTCCATTGGTTGCTAATGCGTTCTGTTTTGTTTCTCCCCACCCCCCGTTCCTCCCCCGTTTTTCTCCCCACTCCCCGTTATATTGTTCCAATGTGAACGTTCAAATCCCAACCCTTGCAATTTTGTTTTTGCGTCGATTCGGTGATTGGTTCACACTATGTTTTTTATTTTACCTCCACATGTGCATCCAAAAATTGGCTTTCACTGTTGTGTTACTAACTGTACATGTAACCCGGACTAACAATCGATGGAGATTGGCTTCTTAACTTAATCTCATTATTTGACTGTGTACTACTAATTTTGGTGTGTGCGTAATTTGCCTTCTGTATATGGTGTATGGGTGCTATATATAATTATATAATATATAATAAATACTTACTTATTTATACTGTCTCATACTATTTATCTTTGTGTATATCTGGTAACAAACGTCTGTATCGTCTCAACTAACTACACTGGAGCTCTGGTCTTCATCAATAACAAACAACTGCGGATTAACCCAACCTGGACTATAAATAACTTATAAAACTGCGGACTAACTTAACCGGGACTAAACAATCGTATGAACCAATCGGCCGCAAACAGTTC
>DWQW01004415.1:0-19894 GCA_018249695.1 Heliconius erato demophoon | reverse complement strand
GAAACGTCCTGTGACAGCAGTATTGTCCAGTTACAGTGCATTTTTACGCTACGTTTCATTCAAACGAAATTGGTAACACGTCGAAACTGATAAATGGTCTTAATAAAGGTACCGGACAGTTGAAGGGTGGGCTTATACGATTAAAAAATGTATCAATTTATATAAATAAGTGTATTTTTGTTTGTTTCACGCTGTATCCCGCATTTAGCAGGGTAGGCAAAGGTACATGTTACCTTAGGAACCTAATGTTAAGAATAATGGAAGCGGAGACTCCGTTTCCAATAAGACACTTCGATTCCCCACTTTCCGTCAAATTCTGTAGGCATTGCGTATTGACTGGCGAAATTTAACGCCGCGCTTTGTCTTATTACCAGAGCGACCAAATGAAAATATTTTCGAGCCGAAATCTAATCCAGAATCTATCTAATATCACAAGGTTTTTACGATATTGATTTGTATGTCGTATATATATAACTAGAAGAAAAATCGAATGCAGCAGCAATTTCTTATTCTTGTAAAGTTATTTCAAGTAATAGTAGAGACTGATTCAATTAATTGCTAATCTAAAAGATATATTTTAATATTTTCTTTTCTTCGCTCTGGTATTGGCGGCGTTTATTACCGCCACTATACACAATTGTGTGTATAGTGGCGGTCTCCAGAATTCCGCAGAAAAAAGAGAACAGAGTGTCTTAACACAAGGCTCCCTCTGCCTACCCTGCTGTGTGCAGATCACAGCATGAAGCCTTTTAAAATACTTATTTTTGTCAGCCATATCCAATCTAATCTGTGTATAGGTTTATTATACACTAAATTTGAATACAATTTCAAAATACGTTATTAAACTCTAGTTAGCCCAACAAATATGTTCGGCCGTAATGCCTATTTATATCAGCTTTCCATAAATACATACCTGCAGGTTTCCATATGCTTTCAATATATAATTGGTATCCGGAAACATTCCACTCGAATTTACATGCGGCGTTTCCACTGATTCATCCAGTTTATTGTTCAATAAAAACATGTAACAATAAACGCTAATGACGCTTGAGTAGGTAGATGCTATTATGAATATGAAATTACAAAATGATATTATATTCTTCTATAATAATTATATGCTGGTATTATATATTATAGTGGGGTAGTGAAGCGTGTGTCTGTTTATGCGACAGGCTGTGGGTTTGATTCCTACTCAAGGAAATGAAATATTTTGATGTTCACATTTTCTTCGCTCTGGTGTTAAGACAAAGCGCCGTGCTGAGTTCCGCCACTCAACACACAATGGCTTGGAATACGGTGGAAAGTGGGGAAGGTATGTGCCTTAATGGGAACAGAGTGTCTTAACACTATATAGGTTCCCAGGTTCCCAGGCTCTATCTGTCCTGCTATTTGCAGTAGAACTGAAAAAATAATTATTAAATCAGCTTCACGCTGTATCCTGCACACTGCAGGGTAGGCAGAAGGAACCTTGTGTTAAGATACTCCGTTCCCCACTTTCTGTCGAATTCTGGAGGCATTGCGTGTTGAGTGGCAGAACTCAACGCCGCGCATAACCTCGAGCACCAGAGCGAAGAAATGGAAATATAAATTTAAGTCAGTCGATTTTACAGTCACACCTCGTGCCGCTGCGCCACGACTGGCCTAAAAAAGAATTATTATATGCTGATATTATAACTACAGCGTGAATCTGATGATATTTTAACTATATACCAAAATTATTATTGTCAAGAAGCGGATATTTTATATTAGAATGTAAATGGTTACACAAGCGTAAAAAATACATATATTATAAAAAGTTTATGATTCATGTATTTTTTTCAGATACTGAAAAAAATTGGGTAGGAAGTCCCCACTTTATGCCCAACCAATGGAGTGTCTTTTTTGTCTGGTTTTCTGTATATGCGAGACAGCACGAGACAAATTTGAGAACAGAGTAACGTGGCACCAAATCGTTTTTACATTTTGCGAAATCAATTTTTTTATAAAAAACTATTTCAATTAATTTCGCAAAATTACACGTTGCAGTACCTAAAAATATTTGTATAGGAAATTTCAAACAGTCAAAAAGATCAAAAGAAGTTAAAATACTCCCGTATATTTTCTTCAATGAAAAATTAAATGTAATATTTTTTCAATGGTTGTTAATTAGGCGGATTAAATCTTGTTCTTTGATGAATCTTACTGCTAGGGATTACGGCTTCAAATTTTTAATTTAAACGTACATGCGGTGGAAGTAGGGACGTAGGAGGGAGCTTACTTCGACCCCAACCAGGGGAAATGATTATATTTAAAATATTTTTATTTCCCCACTGTTTGTCAAGACAAATTTCAAAAAGTAGGTGGATGGAGTGATTTGTCACTAGAGCCTCTCTGCCTATGATATTAGGTCCCATTGCTTAAATCTGAAGGGATCTGTTTTTTTAATAAAACTTATATTTAAGAATGATACATGATAGTAGGATAGATAACACTAGGGTTGCCTAGAAGAATTCTGCCGCAATCACTTTTAATAAAAAATTTTCGTAATGAATTTTTGGAGAAAATTGCCCTCATATGTTTTTTTATGTAAATGGCACATTATTTGAAATAAAAATCGCATAAAGAATTGGAAAAACAATGGTTGCCAGCTCTCAGTCTGCTGCAAGCCCAGGTTGCCTGGTTTAAACAGGTCACTTAATGTTAATAATTTGCACTTATGTGCTTTTTTAATGAATTATATATCAAATTAAAGCTTTTTTTTCTCAACACTATTGCACATGATTTATGGTGGTAGCAAAGACCATCATTTGAAATATTTTATTCCGGTTCCGTTGACAATGAGAATAGACGATGAAATGCGTGGTCTGCCTTATGTTTTAAAGTAAAATATCTATATATAATAAGACAGTAAAAATATTTTGTCTGTACATTTAGTAATTTAGACTGAAATGGATAGAGGGACACTTAAAAATTATAATAGAAAGCAAAAAGATTTTTTTTGAATTTCTTGTCTGTCTGTCTGTCGATATGTATGGTCACATTTTTCTTTGAAAGTAAAATTGCTGGCTAAAGAAGGACATTCGAAACGTCTTGATTATATGACTGTTGATAAAAAAATATATTTTTGAAGCACTATTATACAATAAAGTAAACAAAATTGAATTGTTAGTGGAGATTACCTTCATAAATCATAACAGTTAAGTTTAAGTCGTAATTAATGCAACACAGAGGTAAAGACCGATTTGATCTTCAAAGAAATATCAAGTAAATACATAGATTTTTTGGTTCGTTCGTTCGTTTGAAAAAAATCTACATAAAAATGCCTAAAAACAACCTTTCTACGTGTACTCTGTAATAACTACATAACTACTATTTACCAATTGTACATTTAGCTAATAATATGTGTAACTAATTTAAAAACTGTACAGGAGTTAATATGCAAACATTACAGTTATTTTACAAAGAATATTATGAATCCTTACCCAAATCAATAATTTTACATTTAAGGCTATTTCTGAAGCAGTACATTAAATAATTAAGTGACATCAGCACATTTAACAGAGCTTTAAAAAACATAACATACGTAAAAAGAACGTAATGTTACAAAAATATATACATATAATAAATAAGTAGCTTTATGTATATTTTATGAATATCAAATATCAATATTGGTCATATTTTTTAGTTCGAAACAATCATAAATTCTTATAGAAGTTACAATAATGTCTTAAAAAAATCATATTAGAATATTACAGATTAAAGTAATAAAAAAAATCATATTAGAAGTCATTAGAGTTGTCAATTAATTCTGTTTATTAAATCAATAATAATGTATTTTAAGCGGGCGAAGCCGTGGGCGGGCCGCTAGTATTATATAATAGAAGGGTAGGCTATAATAGAAAACCTGTTTTAAATTTTTCGATGTATTTAAAATCTAATCTTAAAACGTACCTTTTTCCGTCTAAAATCAATACAATAGGTGTTGAGTGGCAGAACTTACCTAATGCTGCATTTTGAATTAAGTTTTCATAGCCTTAGCTTTAACATTAAGGTATATTTTTTTTTATCTAGCTAAGTTTATAAATAAAGCGTAACCCAAAAAAAAATATAATTCGCTTATACCACAATTCTCGGCCAATTTTACATTATTAAAAATTTAATTTTTGAGGCCAGTCGTGGCGCAGGGGCACAAAGTGTGACTGTAAAACCGACTGGTTGTGGGTTCGATCCCCATTCGAGGAGATGAAATATTTACTTAAATTTATATTTCTATTTCTCTGGTGTCAAGGCAAAGCGGGGCGTTGAATTCAGCCACTCTAAACGAAATGCGCCCAGAATCCGGCAGAAAGTGGGCAACGGAGTGTCTTAACATTAGGTTCCCTGTGCCTACACTGCTGAAAAATTTTAACACGACTGTAATATTCGCTCATCGCGTTATTAATTCCAAGACGACTCAATTCGAGCAACCGCTTGTTACGAAGGCAAATTTTTAACGTACGTTCCAGCTGTAAGGCCGTGTCTGTGTGCAAATTTGGCAATCTCGAGTTTAATTTTCTTGTTTCATTTAACTATACTACGATCGTGTGCTGCTTAATGTACTTGACACGTTGTTCTTGACATTGTGTCGTCTCATCTTTTGGACTAATTTTATTCAAATGTTAGATTTGTATGCTACTTTGTATATAATTTTGTAAAATTTAAATAGTCGTTAATTTAAATCTGTGAGAGAAATGCGTATACTTAAAAACAAATAAAGGATTTTGATTTACACTATAAATGATTTAAAAAATTAGAATTTTTTAAAATTTATTTTTCATATATTTTATTTGTCATATCAGTAAAATTTTAAAATATATAATATTCACGTATAATGCGATTTTAACAATATATATATACTGGGAACGTTGAGCTCCTTCACTCAACACCTATCCTGCTTTGTACGGATTATATTAAAATGTGTTGAGTGGCAGAACTCAACGCCGCCCTTAGTTAGGCGTGGCGTGCGTATTACCACTAAACACGCAATATCTCAAAAAATTGGGCGAAAATTATAGAACGTATGTTTCTTCTATATACTCTACTTCTCCTTAAAACTGTTTTTTCACAAACTACGATACAAATATAAAAAAAACAGTAATATTACAAAGAATTTTAATTAAGCCAAGTGCTACATTGCGTCACTTTACGGTAAAGTAAATTGAACATTTTGAAACTATTTATTATTGAAGCTAGCGCGAGTAGATGCTTCAAAGGAATATTTTGCTTTTGTGCTTGTGAAATATATTTTCATATTCAATTTAGTTTAAGTAAATTAAACTTATTATAAATATTTTTCTGATGATGCGAGCTGTAAAAGGTTTCTATGGTACTTATCCTTTGTTTTACATCAGATATCTTCAAAATTAATTATACCTAATATTTGTATCTATACAATAATTTAATTTTTTTTAGCTTTATGGCAGAGTGACTATTTTCGTCGAATTTTCGAGACATTGTGTATTGAGAGGTGGAACTTAATGCCGCGGCTTATCGTTTTACCAGAAACAGAAAAATTATTATAATTTAAATAAGCATCGAATTCAACACCAACGAGATTACAGTCACTCTCTGTACGGCCTTTCTATTCAGAAAATGTGCATATACAAATATCAGTTTTGAATCTTTTATTATGTATATATCCAAGATTTTTGCCCCTTGGGTTAAGAGCATCTCGCAGTTTGTATGAAACACCGCAAAAATGGTTTTTACTCATAATAAATTATATCGCGAAATTATGGAAAGATGAAATTTATTGGCCTTGTTTCCGGCTACAAATTTTCAACGCGTAATAATTTTATGTATAATACAATATGATGTAAAATTTATTTTATATTTTCTACATAAAATTAATGTATAATGTAATTTTGTACATCCCACTCGTTGTGGTTGTATAAAACAAGGAATGAATGATGTTTTAATAATTATTGTTTCTTATTTATTCCAAATTTAGTTTATTTTATATTCAATAGATATATGCAGCTATTCCATAAATAATAATATTTAATTTTTTTAAGGTGCCGTAACTTAAAATAAAAAGAACTTTAGATCATTTTGTAACTATCTGTCTATCTTTTTGTTTACCTTTTTTATGGGAAAAGACAAGGCAAATCTTGAAAAGGTGGAAGTAGATCACCGATTCAAGATTTGGTGGACGACATTCAGGTTGGAACATTCCAACCTGAATGTCTTAGAGATCTTAATGTTACAAAAGATAGTGGTTGCCGTGGAGTTGCTCGTTTGCCTTGTCTGTAGTGCGGTACTTTGCCCTCCCCAAAATTCGAAGGGCTGCTCGAGTTTGAGAACTCAGGAAGGGATTTTCAAACACTGGAGGTGCTGGTGGGTATCAGTCTGCCATTCCGGGGTAATGTATCTCTTAGTACCGCTATCATATTCCAGGGAGGGGTGAAGGTTGGGCCCCTGAGCCCGGCATTGCCTAATGCGAAAAATAGTGACATAAAGCCACTATTTAACGCCAATTTGCAATACCGATATTTGTTTACCTAAACGGATATCGAGCTTATTCTTCTCAAAACTACGTGAAGATATCAAACTGAAATCAATATTACGTTTTAAGTTTTTCCCTTGAACAAAAGAAAAATTAAACTTCTAAGGCAACGCTATCAAAAGATACGAGTTTTTATGTTCCGTTTTTGCTGCATATTGTATGAAATTCACCACGTAATTAAAACCTATACGGTATTTCATGTTGGCCTTGAATTATGAAATTTGGCCAAAAGTGAGAACTTACAGTAAAAATAAAGAAAAAAATACCAAAATTGGAAATTTTAAATATATCACTATGACAAACTTATATATATTAGTAGTTAATTTAATATAAAATTTGTGCATTTGACCGTAAAGTTAAATATATTCTAAAAATTTTAGAACTAAACTAAATACAATCATCGGTGGGCGAGTCCGATACACATTTCATCGGCTTTTTTACAAAATTTTAAGTCGTCGTGGCAAAGCGGGTATGCAATTTATTGTAGGCGCGATGCTTGTATGATATTTAAATTATATTTATTCTCCTTATACTGCTAGGCAAAGCATCAAAAAAAATATTTGCCCAATAATAAAAATGACAGATCAGAGAGTCTAAACACTATAGTCTCTCTTTCTAGGAGGGTTACTATGGTAAAGCGTAAAGCTTTAAAGAAAACTATTGTAACAAGATATTTGCAGTATATATGCATAGTTTTCTAAGCCGAGAACTGTGATAAAGGTACTCGGCGTATGATACTATACCAAAACTTCAACAAAATTCGATTTCAATAAAGCACAACAAGCAGATCAATATTTGAAACATTATTAAAATTAGAACATCTTGGAGCCGTTCCTTCGACCTTCTCGACCGATTCAGTTCTAGCTCTGATGTAAATGAGAACGATGTTGACGCCCCAATCATACGTCGTCTACATTTGTATGTTTGTGGTGTTGTAAATGTAGGTATTCCCTAAACTAGCACAGAGGTTTCATACGAGTAGTGCAAGTAGAATATAAATTGAAAATTTAAAAACATATGAGGCCAGTTGTGCAGCAGGACATAAGTGTGTGACTGTAAACGACTGGTTGTGGGTTCGATCCCCACTTGAGGAAATGAAATATTTATTTAAATTTATATTTTGATTTCTTCGCTCTGGTGTCGAGGGAAAGCGCGGCGCTGATCCACCACTATGCAATACCTTAAACTCAATATGCAATGTCTTAAGAATTCGGTGGAAAGTGGGCCACGGAGTGTCTTAACACAAGGTTCCCTATGCCAACCCGCAGTGTGAGGGATACAGCGTGAAACTATTTAAATTCAAACACTAACATTTTTCCCGTTCTGGCAAAAAACAGTATTGAGTTCCGCTACTCAATGTATCCCTCTGTCTGTCTGTTTGTGTCAATTGTCCTGCCACTAGTATGTCTATCCTGATATGCATGAGACGGTAAAATATAAGAAAATTATTACCGTTTAAGGAAGTGTCATTCAAATATATGTCAACTTTTGTAGTTTTAAAAATATTTCTAATTCCAGTATTATAAAGTTTATAAGTAATTCCTGGATAAGAACTGTTTACTTACAAAAACAAACACACCAGATGACGTGCTATCACAACTTCAAATTTCCTCATTCTGGAAAATTAATTTTCCAAAAGCGAATTAATTCGACGTCATGCTCGACTTCTATTATACACCGACAATGATTATTAAGGGCACTGTGGGAATATCTGCGAAGAAATTCATTAAGCTGTGTCACTTTGAAGCCTTAGTACATTTCTTCAATTTGGCCAAAAATCGGTCGTTATTCGTAGCTAGTGTTTGTTTTGTAATAAATTATTTTATAAGTGGTTTTTACACGCTGTATTTTACATATAGCAGAGTAGGCAGAGGGAGCCTAGTATTAACTTTCCCACTTCCACACCTCAGAGCAAAGAAATAAAAATATTAAATTAAAATCAGCTTCACGCTGTATACCCCACACAGCAGGGTAGGCAGAGGGAATCTAATGTTTAGACACTCCTTTCCCCACTTTCTGCCGAATTATGGGGGCATTGCATATTGAGTGACAGAACTCAACTCGCTTTGCCTCGGCACCAGAGCGAAGAAATGGAAATATAAATTTAAGTAAATATTTCATCTCCTCGAGTGGGGATCGAATCCACAACCAGTCGGTATTACAGTCACACTTTGTGCCGGTGCGCCACGGCTAGCCTCAATATTAAAAATATTAATGAATAAAAATTCTTTCCCCCGAGTGGAAATCGCACCAACAACCATCGCGTTAAAGACGCACACTTGTGCCACTGCCTCGGCCTCAATAAATAAAATAAAAATTAAATAAAAATATAAAATTTATTTTATTTAGGAACAATGAGCCATTTTTTATTATTATTACAACTTTATTGTATTTTTTGGATACAAAGGGTTTGCAATTATAAAAAAATCGCAACTCCCTGGTGGCGTGTGACAAAACGATGACTAGTTCTCCCTGTCTCTGCAATTTTTCCGTTTGTCCTTATTTGCATTATAGCTCATTTCTTTTTCTTATAAAAGAAATGAGCTATAGCAATAGTAGAACTCCGAAAAGTTTTTTTTATAATTTAGTTTGAATCATTTATTCAATTTTATATCAATACACAAAATTACTCAGTGCTCAAGTGTCATAACTACGACAGCAGGCAAATAGAAGACATCAAAGAAAAAAAGGACAAATTTATTATGAAAATCTCATCTCTCTGTCTGTTCATCGGTAATTGTTACAATCAGATGATTTCTTTAAATTATATAATATATAAATAAGTAGAAATTGTTTTTGGGCATATTCTAACCTAATCAAAGCAGATCAATTACACATAAATCAATAAACAATTAATATATGTGTATCTATCAGCTGGATTCAAAGGGCATAGTACCGGATGCAGTGGAGAACATTAAAGGAGGCCTATAGGGGAAGACTTGAAAGGGCTGATGAATTGATGGATACAATCGAAAAACATTAAAAATATATTTATTGCACTTCTTATCACTGGATTGTTTCGAGGAAATGTAAATATTAAATATTTCATTTCCTTGAGCTTCACGCTGTAATTTAATTTTTTATTTTAATTTAGTTTTTTAATTTCCTTGAGCGGGAAAAAAATATTCATGCCAACCAAGCTTTTCTTTATATTTTTATACATTATAAAGGTTTATTAGATTCTACGTGTCACGTGATTAAAAATCTACAGCAAAATAAAACAAAAACTATTCTTAAAAATATTAAACATACATTTTATTTTAGAATTAAATGTCTCGAATACAGACATTCATTATATACAAATGTTAACATCCACAACCAACGACGAGTATACAGAATGCAATACAAACACTAAAAGCAATTTGTCTGCAAAGCGGATACCATGTTGACAAGAAACCAATGTGATTGACATTGGTTTTGGTATTTGCAAAGAATTTTTAATATGCTGTTGATGTAACGATTTATCTTCAGAGCTGAAGCTCGGTAAATAATCTTTAGATTTTTAATTTTTTATACTTACTAGGATGTATCAGCAACTCAACTTATAAAAGCTTGTTGTTATAAATTTATTTTTGTTAATATAGAGTTAACCATATAGCTATCGTCTAGTTAGGGATGTCAAATGCATTATCTTAAAAAATTATGAATGAAATATTTTTTATAGTTATGAGAGAGAGATTTGTATTAATGTGCTAAACGTTACTTGTTTTCGCTAATATTGACGGCGGCCGCTATCTTTTAATTTGTGGTTAATATACATAATATAAAATAAATAAAGACAATAAACGTCATGGTTACCCTACAAAATTATTTATATTTTCAAATACAAAAAAAATACATTATTCAATTTGCTATCAAAAATATTATTGGCGTTATTATTTGAACTAACAATACATAAAATTTTATCAAGGCAAAAGTTTTAATACGTATCCAAACACAAACACGACAGGACATGGTCCAAAGTCTCCACTTGGGCGGAAGCCAACCTCAGCTGCAGCGTCCTGAATAATGTACGAGGCCTGCGCGATGGATATTTTAATGCGCCTCAATAAAATGTGAACGTTACAATTTATCCTGGCATATGTTACACGATAAATTGATTCCTTTTTAAAGTAGATACTTTATTCATACGTTTTCTTTATAAATGTTTTATATTATTTTTCTATCTTGGGAAGAAGTTTTGAATAGTGGTAATTTTTAAATATCCTCTATAATATGAGAAAAATATGTATGTATATACTATTAAACAATAGCTTAAAATATGTTGCGTTAGATTTTGTCATGCAATAACTAAAATAGTTAAAAAAGGTTCTATTACTATAACTTTCATGCTTCCCTCTGCCTACCGTGCACAATGTATTTTAAATTAAGAATGTGTTTTTGAGGCCCCCTAAGTAGTAATATCATAAAAATATTAATATAAAATGATATTGTGTGAGAAGAGTTTCATTACTTACGTGATAACATTTTATTCTCGCTACAAATTGAAATTGAATTTGCACTGAGCCGAATTTTTATTTAAAATTTCACCGTGCCCTTTAAAAATATTTTTGTCAATACGAAGAGGTAATTTTATATTAAAATTTCTAAGATTCAGTGGAAAGTGAGAAATAGAAGTGTCTTAACACATTACACCGAGGTTCCCAGGTTCCTACCTATCCTGCTATGTTCGGGATACAGCGTGAAGCTATAAAAAATTAAAAACCTAAAGATTATTTACCGAGCTTCAGCTCTGAAGATAAATCGTTACATCAACAGCATATTAAGAATTCTTTGTAAATACCAAAACCAATGTCAATCACATTGGTTTCTTGTCAACATGGTATTCGCTCTGCAGACAAATTGCTTTTAGTGTTTGTATTGCATTCTGTATACTCGTCGTTGCTTGTGGATGTTAACATTTGTATATAATGAATGTCTGTATTCGAGACATATTATTTTAAAATAAAATGTATGTTTAATATTTTTAAAAATGTTTTTAGTTTTATCTCGCTGTAGATTTTTAATTACGTTATATGTAAAATATAACTTATATACCTTAAAAACGTATAAAAACACAAAGGAAAGCTTGGTTGTCAAGAATAACTATTCTGACTAAAGAAAATGAAATATTTAATATTTTCAGTGCAATAAAGATACTACTGCTGGATATTCTCCTAAAGTTCGTCGCTGCGTCCAGTCTTGTTGCTTTTGAATCCAGTGGATATATATTGATTGTATATTTTGAAAGAGTCGAAAGACGTAATGCAGCAGCGAAGCGTGTGTATAACAGAAGAAGTATGAAAGATAAATGAATAGCGTGGACGTACTAGCGAAGATGTCACGGTGAGAATGAAGAAGAACGTGCTCAGCTAATTTCGGCGCGTCGAACGAATGAGTGATGAAAGAATGGTAAAAAAGATTTATGATGGAAAGTGAGTGGTAAGAGAGGTAGGGTAGGGGGTTGACCTTCGAAAACACAGTATCAAGATGCTGGAGGAAGCTGGAGGACGTAAAATGCATGAGGATTCTCCGGAGGGTATCATACCCACTGCCTTACTAGAAAAAGAAATGAACTAGTATGTAAAGAACGAACGAAGTAAACCAGTTTACGCTTTATACGGGATTTGTAATTTCGTTAAAATTACGAATGCTATATATTCGAAAAGATACAATAAATTAGTAACAATCGATACCAAGAAAATGTTTTATTTGTTCCAGAATAGAACAATTTAGTTTAATGTCATTGTAATATAAAGGATATATTTTCTAATAAACACTTATAAAATAGTTTTATAACACAACAAGCAAGCATGTGACTGTAAGCGCGATGGTCGTGGGTTCAATTTCAGCTTAGCGGATTTAATTATCAATCATTAATATTTACATTTCTTTGCAAAGCGCGGTGTTGAGTTTCACCACTCAACACGAAAGGCCTCGAAAATTCGGTGAAAAGTGAAGAATGAAGTGTCTTAACACTAGGTTCCTTCCCCCTATCCTGCTATATGCAGGATACACCGTGATAAAACAACTTATAAAATAATATGCGTATACAAATAACGACTGAATATATACATATGAATATTAAAAAGTCAGCCAAATTGAAAAAAAAATGTACTAAGGGTTCAAAGTGACACAGCTTAATGAATTTCTTCGCAGATATTCCCACAGTGCCCTTAATAATCATTGTCGGTGTATAATAGAAGTCGAGCATGACGTCGAATTAATTCGCTTTTGGAAAATTAATTTTTGAGAATGAGGAAATTTGAAGTTGTGATAGCGTGTCATCTGGTTTGTGTTTATTTTTGTAAGTAAGAAGTTCTTATCCAGGAATTACTTATAAACTTCATATTAATCACACACAAAGTGTGACTGTAAACGTCATAGGTTTTTTTTTCTTTATGGAAAAGGACAATGCAAACAAGCGTTCGGGTCACCTGATGGTAAGAGATTACCGCCGCTCACGACCCCTTACAACACCAGAGGAGCTACAGGTGCGTTGCCGACCTTTAAGGTGGGTTGGGCGCCGGAGCCCGGCATTACCTGATGCGAAGCGCAGTGGCATAAAACCACTACTTAACGCTGGTTTTAAATGCAGGTAGTGGTAATGATCCGGAAGTTATGATAATGAGTACCGGAACTCAATACCGTACTTTGTCTTACTTCAGCTGAAAAATAATTCACTGTGAGTGTTTCAGTACTCATATCATATGTTTTTAAATTTTCAATTTATATTCTACTAGCACTACTCGAATGAAACCTCTGTGCTAGTTTAGGAAATACCTACATTTACAACGCCACAAACATGCAAATGTAGTCGACGTATGATTGGGGCGTCAACATCGTTCTCATTTACATCAGGGCTAGAACTGAATTGGTCGAGAAGGTATTGCCTCTAAGAAGTACTAATTTTTAATAATGTTTTAAATATTAACCGCCTTGTTGTAGTTTATTAAAATTGAATTTTGTTGAAGTTTTGGTATAGTATCATACGCTCCCGATGATTGTGTACAAATAACATTGTAGTGCCAGTTCAAATGAGGGTTTTTTTAAGAATTTTATATCAAATGAACTACAAATATAAAATAACATATTTTAATTGAAACTATTTAACGGTATAAAATTATATTTAGTATAATATCCATTCGTCTGTCAGTTGACAATCATTTTATCAAACTACCGCCAAAGACTTCTTAATTGCCTCGCGTACTGCCATGGGTTCTTGCAAAATGAGCAGACTATATTTTGCCCTCTGATATGGTGGTACATTTTATGAGGGTTCCAGGTGGTAGAAAATTTCTAGCCATCCTCTCTTCTGAAGTTTGGATGTTTTTGTATTTCAATAGTCTCGCGGATCATTCTAAGAATACGAGTATATCTGTTTTCCTTAGCGAGGATTTGAAGTTTATCAAACCTGATGTAATTGTTGGGTTTATCTACAGTATGCTCACACGTTACAGCATAAAGCTAAAAAAGACAAATAACAAATATATGTAATATTAAGTGTAATCTTTAAATTTTTAAGACTGGAACACCTGGTGTAAAACCATAATAGACAAGTTAAACTATAGGAAATAAAGAAATGTTTTGTAAGTACAATTTGTGCTGGTTGACAAAAATTTACGTGTTTTAACTCTAGGTTTTCTGCCTTCTATAACAATACGGGACAGCATGAAACGTTATGAATAGTAATGGTATAAAATTGAAAACGGAGTGACGTGGCAACAAATATTTTCGCAAAAAAATGATTTTAAATATTATTTAAAAATACATAGACTTCATTTCGCAAAATTATATATTGAAGTATCTTAAATATTTGTATAGGAAATTTCGAACATTCAAGAAGATCAAAAGAAGATAAAATACTCTCATATATTTTCTTCATTGAAAAAAATTATGTACGAGTGATATTTTTCAATGGTTTTAATAAGGCGGATTACATCTTGTTCTTTGATGAATCTTACTGCTAGGGATTACTACTTCAAATTTTAAATTAAAGTATCACACGGTAGAAAAAGGACATTGTGGAAGTTTATTTCAATCCCCAAATAGGGAAAATTATATTGAAATTATTTTCTTTTCCCCTCTTTAGTTATCAAAACGCGGGGTTGTTGGACTGAGGGATTTATCACTAGAATATCTCTGCCTATCGTGCTATATAGGATAAAAGAACTCTTATTAGATTCTCGTGTTGTAACAGCTTTCTGTTTTATGCTGCAGCAGTATCAGGGTAGACAATTAGAAGCTAATATTAAAACTCAGTGTCGACTTTCCGTCTGAAATCGAGACTGAGACTGAGCGCTGAGTGGCAGAACTTAACGCCACCCTTTGAATTAACTTTTCTATTCTCAGCTTTAAAAGCAGAAAATGTCTTAAATTAATTTATCTAGCTACGTTTATGAATTATATTACCATTCGCTTATACCAAGATTTTTCTCTTTTAATGAAAAAAATTTAAACGACTATACTATACGAACGACTCATTTCGAGCCATCGCTTGTTACGAAGACAAATTTTTAACGTCCGTTGCAGCTGTAAGGCCATGCCTGTATGGAAATTTGGCAATCTCGAGTTTAATTTTCTTATTTCATTTAAGTGCACTATGATCGTGTGCTGCTTAATGTACTTGACACGTTGTTCTTGATATTGTATCGTCTCATCTTTTCTCTTCATCTTTCAAATGTTACCTTTGTATATTACTTGGTACTTAATTTTGTAACTCTAGGTTTCCCTCTGTCTACTATGTTATTGCTTAAGAAGCGTAAAGCTGTTTATTTTTTAAAGAAATACTTTTTAAAATTATAAAAAAAAACAGCAGTAGATATTACAAATATTTTTTAATTAAGCCAAGTGCCACATTGCATCACTTTACGGTAAAGTAAATTGAACATTTTAAAACTATTTATAAATGAAGCTAGCGCGAGTAGATGTTTCAAAGGAATATTTTGCTTTTGTGCTTGTGAAACTTGTTTATTAAATACAATATAGTTTAAATTATACGATACGATGAAAATAAAAAAAAATATAAATATTTTTCTGAGCGTGCGGGCTGTTAGAATGTGGCCGGACAATCATATACGTAACCTTCTAGGGCAGTTGGTCATTGGACCAATCAAATATATTCCACCACATTTAAAACGTGAATGATATTTTTATCAAGAATATTTCCCAGTTCTAGCAAAGTGGAAGATAAAATTATTAATATATTATTTTTAGATATATTGTTAATTTCTACTAAGTTAACCTGAAATGTATCCAACGGAGAAGCGAGTCATTCCAAACACAAGTGGCCCAGATTATTTAATAGAAACTCAACTTAGTTTCTATAATTCTAAAATTGATCAATCAATCAATTACGGGTGGGTTCGATCCCCACTCGAGGAGACGACATATTTACTTAAATTTATATTTCCATTTCTTCGCTCTGGTATCGAGGTTAAGCGCGGCGTTGAGTTCTGCCACTTAACACGCAATGCCTCCAGAATTCGGCAGAAAGTGGGGAACGGAGTGTCTTAACACTAGGTTCCCTCTGCCTACCCTGCCGTGTACGGGATACAGCGTGAAGCTGATTTCAAATATAAAAAAATATATTATTCAATTTGCTATCAAAAATACTATTATCGTTATTATTTGAACTAACAATACATAACATTTTATCAAGGCAAAAGTATTAATATGTATCCAAACACAAACACGACAGGACATGGTCCAAAGTCTCCACTTGGACGGAAGCCAACCTCAGCTGCAGCGTCCTGAATAATGTAGGAGGCCTGCGCGATGGATATTTTAATGCCCCTCAATAAAATGTGAACGTTACAATTTATCCTGGCATATGTTACACGATAAATTGATTCCTTTTTAAAGTAGATACTTTATTCATACGTTTTCTTTATAAATGTTATATATTATTTCTTCTATCTTGGGAAGAAGTTTTGAATAGTGGTAATTTTTAAATATCCTCTATAATATGAGAAAAATATGTATGTATATACTATTAAACAATAGCTTAAAATATGTTGCGTTAGATTTTGTCATGCAATAACTAAAATAGTTAAAAAAGGTTCTATTACTATAACTTTCATGCTTCCCTCTGCCTACCGTGCACAATGTATTTTAAATTAAGAATGTGTTTTTGAGGCCCCCTAAGTAGTAATATCATAAAAATATTAATATAAAATGATATTGTGTGAGAAGAGTTTCATTACTTACATAATAACATTTTATTCTCGCTACAAATTTAAATTGAATTTGCACTGAGCCGAACTTTTATTTAAAATTTCATTGTGCTCTTTAAATAATATTTTTGTCAATGCGAAGAGGTAATTTAATATTAAAATTTCTAAGATTCGGAGGAAAATGAGAAATAGAAGTGTCTTAGCACGTAACACCCAGGTTTCCAGGTTCCATCTTCCTATCCTGTTATGTTCGGGATACACCGTGAAGCTATAAAAAATTAAAAATCTAAAGATTATTTACCGAGCTTCAGCTCTGAAGATAAATCGTTACATCAACAGCATATTAAAAATTCTTTGCAAATACCAAAACCAATGTCAATCACATTGGTTTCTTGTCAACATGGTATTCGCTTTGCAGACAAATTGCTTTTAGTGTTTGTATTGCATTCTGTATACTCGTCGTTGGTTGTGGATGTTAACGTTTGTATATAATGAATGTCTGTATTCAAGACATTTAATTTTAAAATAAAATGTATGTTTAATATTTTTTAAAATGGTTTTAGTCTTCTATCTGTAGATCTAGCTGTAGATTATTAATCACGTTACACGTAAAATCTATTGAACCTTCAGTAATGTATAAAAATACAAAGAAAAGCTTGGTTGCCATGAAAATTTTTTTCCCATTCAAGGAAATTAAAAAATTAAATTAAAATTAAAAAATAAATTACAGCGTGAAGCTCGAGAAATTGAAATATTTAATATTTACATTTCCTCGAAACAATTCAGTGATAAGAATAAAGTGCAATAAAGATATTTTTAATGTTTATTGATTGTATCCATCCATTCATCAGCCTTTTCAAGTTTTCAGCTCCTTCTATAGGCCTCCTCTAGTGTTCTCCACTGCATCCGGTGCTATGCCCTTTGAATCTAGCTGATATATACTTATAATTATTAATGATTTATGTGTAATTGATCTGCTTTGATTAGGTTAGAATATGCCTAAAAACAATTTCTACTATAATTTAAAGAAATCGTCTGATTGTAATTATTACCGATGAACAGACGGAGAGATGAGATTTTCATAATAAATTTGTCCTTTTTTTTTGACGTCTTCTATTTTCCTGCTGTCGTAGTTTTCACACTTGAGCACTGAGTCATTTTATGTATTGATATAAAATTGAATGAATGATTCTAACTAAATTATAAAAAAACTTTTCGGAGTTCTTCTAATTGCCTTAAAAGAAAAAGAAATGAACTATAATACAAATAAGGAAACACGGAAAAATTGCAGAGATAGGGAGAACTAGTTATCGTTTTGTCACCACGCCACCAGGGAGTTGTGATTTCTTTAAAATTGCAAACCCTTTATATCCGAAAAATATAATAAAGTAACAATAATGGATAACAAAAAATGTTTCATTGTTCCTAAATAAAACAAATTAAATTTAATGCCAATGTAAAAGGATATTTTTTTTGATAAACACTTATAAAATAGATTTATTGAGGCTGAGGCAGTGGTACGAGTGTGCATCTGTAACGCGATGGTTGTAGGTGCGATTTCCACTCGGGGGAAAAAATGTTATTTATTAATATTTTTAATTCTTCGCTCTGGTAACAGGTCAATGATGTCCTCAAAAATTCGGCGGAAAGTGAGAAACGAAGTGTCTTAACACTAGGTTCCCTCTGCATACTCTGCTATATATAGAATACAGCATGTAAAAAATACTTATAAAATAATTTATTACAAAACAAACACTAGCTACGAATAACGACCTATTTTATATATAATATGTAGATATATTAAAAAGCCAGCCAAATTGAAGAAATGTACTAAGGCTTCAAAGTGACACAGCTTAATGAATTTCTTCGCAGATATTCCCACAGTGCCCTTAATAATCATTGTCGGTGTATAATAGAAGTCGAGCATGACGTCGAATTAATTCGCTTTTGGAAAATTAATTTTCGAGAATGAGGAAATTTGAAGTTGTGATAGCACGTCATCTGGTGTGTTTGTTTTTTTGAGTAAGCAGTTCTTATCCAGGAATTACTTATAAATTACTTATCTTATACTGTATAAGACTAAAACAATTCACTGTTAGTGTTTGAGTACTCACATCATACATATATTTTTTCAAATAGTTTCACGCTGTATCCCTCACACTGCGGGTTGGCATAGGGAACCTTGTTTTAAGACACTCCGTGGCCCACTTTCCACCGAATTCTTAAGGCATTGCATATTGAGTCGTGGAACTCAGTGCCGCGCTTTCCCTCGACACCAGAGCGAAGAAATCAAAATATAAATTTAAATAAATATTTCATTTCCTCGAGTGGGGATAGAACCCACAACCAGTCGTTTACAGTCACACACTTATGTCCTGCTGCACAACTGGACTCATATGTTTTTAAATTTTCAATTTATATTCTACTTGCACTACTCGAATGAAACCTCTGTGCTAGTTTAGGAAATACCTACATTTACAACGCCACAAACATGCAAATGTAGTCGACGTATGATTGCGGCGTCAACATCGTTCTCATTTACATCACGGCTAGAACTGAATCGGTCGAGAAGGTAACGGCTCCAAGATGTACTAATTTTAATAATATTTCAAATATTGATCCGCTTGTTGTGCTTTATTGAAATCGAATTTTGTTTAAGTTTTGATATCGTTTCATATGCTGAATAAATTATCTCACGGTTCTAGGCTTAGAAATCTAAGCATATGTACTGCAAATATCTTATTATAATAGTTTTCTTTTAATCTTTACGATTTATAATAGGAGGGTAGAGCGTAGTAGATACTATGGTGTTAAGACACTCTGATCCCTCATTTTTGCCCAATATCTTTTTGATGCTTTGCCTAGCAGTATATGGAGAATAAACATAATTTAAATATCTCACAAGCATCGCGCCTACAATAAGTTGCATTCCCGCCTTGCCACGACGACTTTAAATTTTGTAAAAAAGCCGATGAGATGCGTATTGGACTCGCCCCCCGATGATTGTATAGCAATAATATTGTGCTGCTAGTTCTAAAAATTTACATATTTAATTATATGGTCAAATGCACAAATGTTATATAAAATTAACTACTAATATATATATATATATATATATATATATATATATATATATATATATATATATATATATATATATATATATATATATATATATATATATATATATATATATATATATATATATATATATATA
>DWQW01004414.1:0-19896 GCA_018249695.1 Heliconius erato demophoon | reverse complement strand
GTCAAAATTTGATCGATCGATGATCGTTTGAGCGATGGTCATGAATTTAATTCCGAATAATATCTGTTATTCGAATAATAATATAATAATAATATATGTTATTCTTAAAGATTGTTATTCAGAATAAAATCTTACAATTATCTACTGAACAACTGAACTGGCAAAAATATTACATTCATCAACGACGCTGGGAAAAGGAAAATATATAAAAAATACTATAAATATCACCACATGTAACATTGGACTCCCAATTCGAACCCGCTACTTATGTACACATATATATGTATATAAAACTCTTCCATTACCGAGTAACTCACCGACGACGCAAAGCCAGAAAAACGTGGTGCAGAACGCTAAAAAATGGCAAGCAGGCTCTCTGAGGACCGTATGCGAGCACTAATAGAAGGTTTTCTGTAATTCCTAGATGCGCTCGTACACTAATGTACGACTGTAAACACAACAGGTTGTGGGTTCGATCCCAACTCCAGGAAATTAAATATTTAATATTTGCATTTTCCTCGTTCTGATAACTTATGTTGTTATGAGTTTCGACACTCAACACGCAATGCCGCCATAATTCGGCGAATAGTTGGAAACGGAAGTGTCTTAATTTAAGCAGAGTGCCGTAATACTAGCTTCCCAGGTTCCCTTCGCCCATCCTACTAATATGGGATCAGCGTGAATCTAGAAAAATCGTACAGGATCGGGAAAAAAAACAGGATTTTACGTTTTACAGTCAAAACGAAGACGTTTACGACTCCTTATAATACACAACTTATGTATTTCCAAGTTCTTATATAAATATTGATGACTATTTATCACACATTAAAGCAAATAACCTGTCCCGCGACCTTCGCGAAAGAATACATGATTAAAGGTTAAGCAAAAAGTAGTTTCATATAATGTTTATACTAAAAAAAAACAACAAAGAATTGTACTGGCACGTAAATAGCGCCATCTTTGAGTCGCCGCTTGACATAACTTGTCGAGGCTTTCGAGCAATCTCACATCGGAGTATCTTTTTTTTTGCTTTTAATTGTCGTCTTTTGAGTTTAATAGAAAAATAGTTTAATAAAACAAACACACAACCACTAATAGATCACAAATCAATTTAGCGTACGTTAACTAGAGATTTTTCCTTTTTCTTGTTTTACAAATGTATAGCCATTGTAGTATTATAAAAAATATATTTATCTTTGAAATGAATGAAGAAATGAAAACAATTACGTGTTGAGTTCCACCACTCAACACGCAATTCCTCCAGAATTCGGCAGAAAATGGAAAACCGAAGTGTCTTAATGGGAACTCGGTGACTTAACACTAGGTCCCTCTGCCTATCCTGCTATGTGCGGGGTAGAGCATAAAAAATGTCTTAAAATTTGGCGGAAAGTGAAGAAGGGATTGGTCTTAACACTGGGTTTTCCTATCTACCCGGCACTATGGGAAAAAGTAGTCAAAGAATAAAATTAGTATTTGCCATATTTACATTAGTACTTACACATACTCGTACATATATAAGAACATCGTGATTTATGGGACGCTAATCTATGTCAGGTGGAATGCAATCGATGATGAAAGGATCGCAGCTTGTAATCGCAGTTGAGACATACGAGTATGTACATGTAGATATATGACGAGAGATCGATAGGTACTTTTATGTTTCACATTACTATTATGAAATATTTAGCAAATTGAATTAATAAATTCAATAATAATAATGTTTATAGATTTTTAATACATTTTATAATATGTCTAACAGTATCTTTTCTACGGTAACGTCTTTCAGATTTTTCCTATACTGTTATTTTATTTGGGCGCTACTATTTATTATCCATATATTACTTTTGAGTATTCGAAATAACATTTAATTGTAATATGTACATTAATACTTTAGTTTTCATAGAAACGACCTGATTTTCCGACATATTTACTAAATAAATACATATTATATTAATCGCGCCAACTTTCATTAAAATCTTCATTCTCTCGTAATAAAAAAGACAAACATACATCAAAAGTGACATTCGCATTTATAACCAAAACAATATATCATATTTAAACTCTTAGAAAAAATGTTCATTACATCTGAAATATCGTAAATAAGTCGTATATTAAGCTTTACCAAATAAACAACAGGCACCGCCGTATTCGGAGTACAATGGCCCGGGCCCGGGTAATTAAGCCTTTTTAAACGCCGCGTCCAAATTTCATTTGATATTTATAAAACCTGATTTTGGAAACAAACTCTTGTATTGTATTTGCTGTCTTAAAACCTTGATGTAAAAGTATTACTTTTTATTCTTTTTAGCTTCACGCTGTATACCGCATGTAGCAGAGTAGGCAGAGGGAATCTGGGAACCTAGTGCTAAAACTATCCGTATTCCATTAAGAAATTTCCGTTTGTCATATTTCGTCAAATTAATTTTCAGTTTATGTTTAGAAAAAAACGTGTAATAACTGCTAACCTTTAGTGGACTTTGCGTGCAGATTTAAGTAAAATTAAATCTTTTTTTCTCTATTTCATTTCATTTCCTTTAAATGTTTCTTTCCTATAATTTTTTGGTGCTTTCATTCTTATTACTCACAAGGTTACATAAATATATTTATTATAATTAATTCACAAAAATACGTCCGATTTCATAACTGAATTATTAGTATTTTAATATTGTAATAAACATTATTTTATAATTTTTTAATGATTAATTTACATGTTTTATATAAATTCAGTCATTTAAATAATTCAAGGTTTGAAATTACTTTTCATTCATAATAGATTTTGAGAACACAGACAGACCATTGGACGTTAGGACCGTTGGTTGGTTGGTCTTTCTTTTTTTTTTTGTCTACTTGTGGAAATCAGCGTCAATCTAAAAAAAATCTTAAAATCTGATCTAACTATCATCCTTCTAAATATCTCAAAATAAAAGTAAATGAAATTTAAACCAGTAATTAATAAACGACTGTGGATACTGTAATTTTGTTAAATAACATATAAAATTTAACAACATTTTCAGGTCAGCTTTAACACATGACTATGCATTATGGTGAATACAATTAATTTATATCATATATACAAATATATAATATCCCGGTTCCGAAGGTAAGGTATTTAGTAAGAAAGTGATTTGCTTATACATCCTTACTCCTAACTTACTTCTTCTTTTTTATCCCACATATTGCAAGGTAAATAGAAGGAAGCTAGTGGTAAAAACTCCGTTTCCCGAGCGCTGTCTGATGTTCAAATTTTCAAGACTGCGTGTTGAGTGGTGAAACTCGCTGTGCTGCGCTTTGCCTCGTTATCAGAAAGAGGAAATGAAAATAATATTCAATGGGAATCGTACCCACAATCGTCGCATTTATAGTCAGGTGCTGCGCCACGAGGCTTCACTTTTTTTTAATTTTCTGTATGTAAAAGGCTTTGTAACAATTTTTTATAGAATTTTATAAAAAAAATTTAAATGTTTATAAATATAAACGATATATGATTCAGCTTTAAATATAACCTCGTGTATGTATTCAGGTCAAGTACATCTGATTTATTCACCGGAATTCCGAATCCCTATGTAGATATGAAAGATAAACAAACTTCCTTTAATTATATCTGTATTTGTTTGACTAAGTAGAAGTTAGAAGTAATAACTTTGGACAAACCGCGGCGTTAGGTTTCGGCTCTTATCTCGAATTCGAAAGTGCGCTAGAAACAAGTGTCTTGTCTAATATAATAAGTTTTGCCCTACCTACCCGAAGTCCCGCTATGCAGTTAAAAGCGTGAATCTAGACTTTAAGCCAAATTTAAAACATATTTTTAGGCAGAGGAACCTAAGAAACTAGATTTACCGCAAAATTCTCGAAATGTTTAGTGGCGGAACGTTTCCAGAAAAATGAAATTAATATATTAAAATATATTTTATGCTCCGAGTGGATACTGAAGCCACAACTGTTGCGTTTACAAAATTCTATAAATAAAAAATATAGACAACAACAAAATATCTTAACACTTAATATTTCATATTACAATTGAGAGTATACAGTTCCATTTATGGAATATTTGGTTTTCTTAACTATAATATAATTTTAATTTCATTTGATTCCTGCCTATCTCGCATATAGCAAGCAGGGCAGACAGAGGAAACGAGTTAAGACGCCGATTTCTTGAGGCATTGCAGAAAATTTGCGGAATTTAACGCCGCGCTTTGCCAAGCATAATTATGATCATATAAAATATACAGTAAAACTTTAATTAATTTTCAACAATTTTTACTACAACATGTAACTGAGTGATTTCACTGAACCAATACAAAAGACTTCAACGATCCAGCTAGGTACATTACAAACTTTCTTTTAAAAATATGAAACATTATTTAAATTTGACAAAAATCTGATAATCTACATAATTGTAATTTTTTATGAAATGATATGTTATATAAATCGTCTATCATTGAATAGTTTACGTTTATTAGAGTAATAAATTAATTTAATATAGTCAGTTTCTTATTTAGTTAATAAAAATTTTACACTTACTAAATATATTATGAATATACCTGTCTTTTTACATATATTTAAACTTTTGTAAAATATACTATGAAAACTACAAGAAAATTCAATCACGTTAAAAAATCAAACTATGAAAATTAACAATGTAACGAAAATATGTATTCGATTAGGATATGTAAAAAAATGGTTAATGTAAGTTAAGTTTTAGAGTAAATATTAAAAAGACAGCAGAATGTTATAAAATAAGCAATAAAATTTGTTTCCAATGACAGCTAAATAATATCTCTCAACCATACTAATCTGTACTAAATTACTAGCAGCACTCAAAGACGACAATTAGTGTTTAAGTGACATTAAAGCATCCATATACATGTACATATTCATATTGGAACCAATTCGTCGAACCTATCGTGTGAGCACAAAGAAATCTTTACATATTTATCGGGAAATGCAGTCCTTTTGTTAACAACTGACAAACATACGAATTATCACTAAATAAGGTATATTCTATTATATATCTTATGTATTTAAAAATAAGAGTTGTAATGCTTTAAATGTAACATGAACGGTAAAACAAGACTCGATTCTCGCTAGCACAGAGTCAATATTGAATACAAATATTGATACGGCGATTGAACGGTGAGGTAATCAGTGCAATAAACTTTGGTTTTTGATGTCTAAAAGATACAAAAATGGTTCTATATTTCTTACCCCCATAGATGTAGAAATAGGGAAGGCCTGGTGATCCACACCTACCCTACAATAGTCTGGTGCCAAAGCTCTCAGCCCCTCTTAAAAAATTCTCTAAATACGACCCTGTAAAAGTATCTAACTTTTACATGTGTAAGACATATTTCTTTTGAACATAATGAAAATATTAAATGTTTAATTTCCTTGCTCTGGTAACAAGGCAAAGCGCGGCGTTGAGGTTCGCCACTCAATGAGAAAATAAAAACATTTACAGATTTCATTTCTTCGAGTAGGAATCAAAACCACAACCAGTCGTGCTTACAGTCGTTTTGTACTCCTACGCCACGCCTGGCCTGTGCCAGTGCTTTATAAAAATAAATGAATATAAATTAGGTAAATTTATATTCATTTATTTTTATTTTATTTATTCATGTAGGTAAATTCGAGGCACGCTTACGCAACCTCGGCAACGCCCAACAGTGACATCATAATACATAATGGCCTTTCGTGAATAATCATGTTGAACACGTGTTATAAAAAGGAGAGAAAAAAGTCTATATATTACCAAATAAGGCAACTTGATTGGTTTTTTTTTAATTAATATTTTTTTAATTATCATATGAATGACTTTATATATCTACTGATATCTCATTTATAGAAGAATATTATAGAGATTATAGAATTATATTATATTATGTTAGTCGTTCGACTGCTGTCAGAGTTACCTTGGCCACTTAGAATGTGTCATGTGTGACACATAGTGTGTCACAACTCTTAGTTATTGCACAATGACTAAGTACAGATTCCACAAATACTCGTAGTTAACAACAGATCTTATAAATATTCTAAGCTAGAGCCACCATAATGGCACAGTGGCATCATATTTAAATGTACTCGCGATAGTTGTGGGATGATTTATCTCTGCTATATGCACAAGATAAGAAAATAAAATATGTATTTTTTTAGCTTCACGTTGTATCCCGCACACATAGGGTAAGCATAGGGAACCTGGAGACATAGTGTACGTTTCCATTACGTTTCAATTAAGCTTGCGTTCCTCACTTTCCACCGAATTCTGGAAGCACAAACAGAGCATGGAAAATTTCTGTATATTTATGTATAATATACATAAATATATAGAAATATGTTTACTATATACTCTAGAAAGTGAAACGCTATGTTGCTAAGCTACATTAATTAAATCAAATTTTAGAAGCGCGGCGCTGAGTTCCGCCACTCAATACGCAATCCCTCCAGAATTCGGCGGAAAGTTAGGAACGGAGTGTCTTAACACTAGGTTCCCTCTGCCTACTCTGCTGTGTGCGGAATACTGCGTGAAGCTACGGCGCTACGCTACATTAATAATATACTAATATTATTAACATATTGAATGTTTCACTTCCCCGAGTGGAAATCGAACCAACAACCTCTCGCATTCAGAGTCTTGCCTCTACACCACGGCTGGCCTCAAAACAAATATAAATATATTAAATTCTTGCATATTTTCTAACATATAAAGTTACGGAGCTTTCCCTACAAGTAACACGACACTGACAGACGAACACATTGTAACATCCGTGTCGGTGTCGGATCGATTACGTCAAATCGCACGCGCTAAATGTACCGGTTTCGAAATCATTCTAAAAACAAGCAAATCATAACTCATACATAATAATGTACATGACACTGACATAATGTGGTTTAATGTGAGGCTGTGTGTATTTTAAGCTTAAGTTTTTTTTTTTTAACGCAACAAGGTAGGTAGAGGGAACCTAGAATTAAGTTGCTTTGTTTCCCATTTTCCTCTTAACTCTAAAGGCATTGCGTTTGAGTGATTAAAATATAATCATGGCCCCGTGTGGGTATCGAATCCACACCCGTCGCGTACCCGTCGCGATATCATTTTAACAAAACTACTAAATAAATGTTTATTCACGAAAAACTCAACGAAAACAAATATGAGAAATTTAAAAAAATACGAATATTTCACGTCGAAAACTGCCTCTGACGTTTCATATCCACCCACTGTCCGTTTTTGTTTTTTTTTTTTTGGCCAAATTTGTTTCCACGCGTCATCCGTATGCTGTAACGACTTAATTACATATTGGAAATCGTGTAATCAAGCTGTAAGCTGTCGTGGAATCAAGCTGTATGCGTTTGTTAGCTTATAATGGATCTTTTCCTTGTTTATATTTCAGTCATAATTATGACAGCATTATGAAATAAGAATAAAATTAGCATTTATATTTTCCATATAAAAATACGTTAAAGTAATTTACACAGGCGTGCGACTGTAATCGCTATAGGTAGTAGATTCCATTTCTAATCGAGGGAATGAAATATTTAATATTTTCATTTCTTCGCTCTTGGAATGAGACGGAAAGTGGAGAATAGAATGTATTAACACTAGGTTCCCAGATTCTCTCTAGCTACCCTATTATGTGTCTGTTTATATATACCTTACTATATAAATATTTATACAAATTTACCTACAATTATTTCTGATTTAAGGAACCTACGTATATAATTTAAAAGTATTATTTAAAGAAAATATTTGCAAACTAAATAATTGTAATAAATAGAGAAACAACTTACTAAATATTAGGAAACTGAATTTAAAAAATATAATATTTTTCTGTATTCTTCTAATACATACAAAATACTGTTATACATCCTTAGCATAAAATGCAAGCATCAAAGAATGATAGCCATTTTAATGAACCTCACAGTAAATCTATAAAAAAAGAATAAAACTTAAATAGTGGGGATGTTAACATAAAATAAAGATAAACGGGATCTAAAAATAGCTAACCTGCAAGAAAAAATACTTAAAGATGGCGAAATTAAATCTTGGACCCGCGCCATAAATCGTTCGGCATAGACAAGCAACATTGCATTCTGTTCTATATTGTCTTTGGACCATACACTCTTTTATTTGGAAAAAGCAATTATTTTTCAAAGTAAATTAGACTTTAAGCTATTAATAATAAAGTTTATCATGTTTTCTTTTAAACTCAGGCCCTTTAAGCCCTAGTCCCTGATGATAATCTTCTGTAGTTTTATTGCGTGTAGCGTTGTAAGGGTAGAGGCGTATCGTGTGAATTATTATTATTGTTTTAATTGATACAAGATGGGCGTGAAATAGTGCTACGTTCGAGAAATATAGCTTAAAGCGACAATGTTTTGCATATTTGCTTTATGGTTAGGTGTCTATACTTCACAATCGGTCGATTGTAAAGTATTTATATAATCTGTGCTTGGTGCCGTATTTAGAAGATAAGAAATAAAAAAATAAGTTTATTAAAATATGTATTATTAAATATAAGTTTATTAGAATTTGTATGTCTGATTATTGAATGTTCTTTGATTTAAATGTTTTTTTCACAAAACGACGACATAAATTATTGAAATCACATTTTTATACTCATATAGACACAGTGGGCTTTTATTATATATATATTTATATAAATAAATTAGCAGTCAGGAATAAAGAAATAAAGAATATTAATATTAACTTGCAGTTGTACTTTTTTTATATTCACGTTCTATCCCGCATATGATAGATAGACAGAGGAAACCCAGTATATGTTCCGCCCACGTACTACCCAATTCTTGAGTCTGTAAGTTGGACGTAACATAACGTCGCGCTTTTGTCTTCTTACTCGAACAAGTAAATAAGAATAATTCACTACTCAGTGTGGGAATCGAACGTAAAACCCTCCACGACAGCTCCTATTTTTATACTCAACAATTGAAAAAATTGTGATGAAAATAATAAAAGTAATTACTATAAAATACCTCGCTTATTGACGTCTCCTATCCTCGAGGCGGCATCGAAAACGGTCGTATCTGCAAAGAAACAACAAGTCAATCGGGCGCAATTAAAACTAAAAAACCTAAACAAGTAATGTTATTTAAAGAAATAAAATAACTGTTTATTTATATACAACGGTAAGCTATTTTTGTACTATGTTATTTATTGCCTAGAATATCAATTTACATGATTTATCTATTTATATAAGAGAGTACAAGATTAGCGAGAGGTGTGTAAGTTTTCTGAAATTTTTCTAGTTAATATATGTAATATAATGCATATTTAAGTATATGTTTATGTAATGGGACCTTTTTTATCATTTACTGATATATTCATAAAGTATCAAATTCATTTAAATCAAACAGATGTAAATTAATAATCACTTTATAAATATAGATTTAGGTATCCCGCCCATGGAACCTGGGAACACTTCTTTTCTCCACTTTCCACCGAATGAATTCATTGCGTGTTGATGTTGAGTGAGTCAAGGTTTAAAATGAAGTTACAAATATTTTTTTTAGTTGTCTAATAGGCGTGGCTGAGAACCATCATCATTCCATCATTAACTCGGATATTATTTAAGAATTAAAAAAACATATGTAATCTTGAGCAGCCCCATATCAAATTATGTGTAAAAAAAAAAACAAATTGACTGTAATCAAATAACCTTCTAACAAAAAATAATAATTTCTCAACAACCATACAAAACATACAAACGCCATTTCTTGCGTGATCCCAACGCACGCACCGTTTCCTTTCCTTTTTATTACTGGGAATCGACCCAAGGTCCTGTCAATGTGACTTATTTGACATTTGGCAGCCGCACCGGTTCCAAATCTATACTTATTGAATGCTAAAAGAAAAATCTCTTCTTTGCGCTATATTTATATGGATGAAAGGATATTTTTTCAAAATCTAAATTAAATTAAATCATTGCTTTTACTAAAGACATTGGTATAAAAACACATTTAACGTTCTTCTGCATATAGGATGATCAAAATGTAAACAATAAATACATATTAAAAATCTATAAAATACCGAGAATGAGTTTGAAATTTAATGCTAAATAGCTTGCAATCATTTATAAATTAATCTGAAATCTTTAAAGGATTATCTTAAATATTCTTAGACTGAAAAAATTAAACTATTAACCTTTAGATCATAGCCCAATACTAGTAACCCACACGCGGGTTGGCCCGTTTTAACTTATTTTTATATCATACTAAATTAAATCCAATCTTTATAGCAATCGTAGCCTATGCGTTATTCTGATGTATAACTAAACTATAAAATCCCTTCACAAGTTCTTGCGTGAAAGAAGAACAAACATCAATCAACCCAAACTTTTACATTTATAATATTAGTATTAGTTATTATATAAAGCAATCCTATTATTTTATAAATTAAAAAAAAATCAACTTCACGCTGTATCCCGCAGACTGCAGGGTAGGCAGAGGGAACCTAGTGTTAAGACTCTCAGTTCCCCACTTTCTGCCGAATTCTGGAGGCATTGCGTGTTGAGTGGCAGAACTCAACGCCGCGCTTTACCTCGATACCAGAGCGAAGAAATGGAAATATAAATTTAAGTAAATATTTCATCTCCTCGAGTGGGGATCGAACCCACAAACAATCGGTTTTACAGTCACACCTCGTGCCACTGCGCAACGACAGGCCTCAATTGTATTGTTTTATAAAATAGAGTATTCGCGATAAAATGTTTACCTTATTGTCCTATTAATAATTCTAATAGCGTATACTAGGTATTAATGAATGGGCAGCAGTTCCGCGTTCCTTGACCGCTCACTGACGGCGGCGGTGCGGCCCACGCTGGTCGCTACCAGCTTCTGACTAACTTGTGTATTTATTTATTATGGAACTTACATTTGTTACAACATCGCGTTTTTTAGAAATCTTTTTTTTTTTGTATTTCTTCGTTTATGAGGATCGTGGGATTGGCGGTTCTATATGAAAGACTTTTCGCTATGTAAATCTTTTTGTATTTATTATTTTAATATAAAAAGTAGGTACTTGTAATAGAATATTTTTTTAATTTCTATTTTTCATCGTCAGCATTGTACATATGGTGCTGTTTTTGTTACTATGCTCATTTAACTACATAATTAAAAAAAACTTATTTATATAAAAAGTTTTTTTTAGCTTCAAGCTGCCACATACATGTAGGCAGATGGAGTCAAGTGATAAGATACACCGTTTGTCACTTTTCGCCGAATCCTGGGACTTTAAGTGTTGAGTGTTGGAACTCATAGCCAAGATCTGCCTCGATACCAGAGCAAACATTTTAAAATAATAAATATTTTATTTCCACGAGTGGAAATCGAACCCATAACCTATCGTGTTTACAGTTACACGCCCCTGCACAACGACTGGCCTCGTTGACGAAATATATTTTTTATTTTTTATTATGCCGGTCCGGTTAGGAAAACTATCATAACTAAGCCCTTATTTCAATGTCTTTGCGCAGAAAGTAAAGAATATAGTAACTGGTAGCTTAAGTTATATTTGAAATATCATAAAATCGTTGTGGCGTAGCGACAAAGCGTCTGACTCTAAGTGTGACGGTCGTGGTTTCGTTTCCACGGGAATTCAAGCTAATCGGAGCGTTGAATTTTGCCACTCAACACACAACTAATCCAGAATTCGACGGAAAATGGGAAACAGAGTGTCTTAACACTAAGTTCTCAAAGCTTAAAAAAATAAAAATTCTTAAATAATATATTGTATATCAATTCAATTAACCTAATAAACAAATATTAAAAAAAAAAAACAATAATATCGCGAAATTCCAATTACATCTAACAAAGGGTCACGGTCGTATCGCGCAGTTTAAAAGTCACATAACTGTTAGAAACGGTAAAGTACGGCGTGCCCGTCGCGCTCGCGTCGTCCGCGACCGCCGTGCCACAGTAAAAGATAGGAATAAAAGATAAGTGGGATAAAAGATAGAGGTAAAAGATAAGCACTGTGTCACTTAACCATCGATAGGTCAACAGGTTAATTGGAAAATGAAAGTGTTATCAATTTTATTCTTTCTATTATTATTTTTGGCGTCGCGTTGTATCCCGCACACATTAGCATAGGCAGAGGGAGGGGTTAAAACTCTCTGTTCCCGATTTTCCGCCGAATTCTGTGGGCATTGTGTGTTGAGTGGCGGAACTCAACGCCGCGAATATTGATTATTTCGATTCGGGATATTGAATATTTCATTGCCTTCAGTCGGAATCAAACCCACAACTTTTCGCGTCTACAGTTACACTATGTGCCCCTGCGCGACCTCACTGGCCTATCAAAAATAAGTTCAATTTATTTGGATAATATCTTACGTCGTGTTATTTATTGGGTTCAAATTTCACACTACGATGCTCCAATGTATTTGGTATTTTATTGTGGTTAGGAAAGTCACATTTAGTTTCTGCAAGTTCCTTAATAAATATGTATTTAACTAGGAACCTAGTTTCATTTCCTCCTATTCCGCTATTTATAATCTTTATAATGTTAAGTATTTACACCATTTTAGCTTCACATTGTTTTCTCCATATAGCATGGTAGGCAGAGGGAACCTAGAGTTAGGACATTCCGTTTCCCACTAATCACCCCAATTTTCGAGACATTGTGAGTTGAATTGCCCCCGAATGGGAGTCGACCGTGTTTACGATCAGGCAACAGATATGTCAAGTATTTACATATTTTATAATATTAAATACGTTCATTATAGATGAATCCATGCGTGCACAGATCTACGTAAACTAGAAAGTCGGTGAAAGATTCATCTGAGAATATGTAATAAAAACGCAACAGTTAACAATGAATCAAAACTTTGTAATATGGACCGCAGCCATTGTTCGTACATAAGCTTGGGAGCTTGAAAAGTCATATTTTTGCTTTCCTTTCAAAGTGAATGGCTAATTTAATTATGGTTATTTTAATATAGCCATATAGCTATTTAAATATCTTTAAAATGGCAGTACATTTGTATCTAAGATACTTTTTCTATGAGTATATAAAAGAAATCACTAATGTACATATAGTGTCTGACATTTTAAATTGCTTTGTAAATATATACTTTATGTATATTAACTTCATTGATAATGTACCTGATGACGGAACCTAACGCCGCGTCATGTATAGGCGGATTGATAATATTTTAAAATAAATATTTGAACCCATAGTCATTAGCTAATACGAAAAATCGATTAGACATAGATAGATACTTTTATTATTTTAATTTCACTTAAAAATCGCTTAAATTAACGATATACAATTAATATAAAAAAAAACTGAAAGCGTATTATTATTACCAGCCACCCGCTCGCGGCTTCGCCCGCTAGTACTACACAACTATTTATTTAGTACTTTGAATTACTTTAGTGTTCTATAAGCATTATCATTTTATAAACATTCATCCATACATGGAAATTAAAAATATTTCTGCCAATTCTGAGATCTGAGGTGTAACTTTTTTATTTATGAATCTATTTAAATAAAAAAAAGTATGCATGGGCGTAGGAGCCGTGCCCACCCCAGAATAGTCTGGTGCATTTTACTTATAACACAATTTGCCCCAAAAACTTAAAAAAAAACAACATTTACACGAATAAATAAAGCTAAAGTCTGGAAATATTCCAAAATACAATAGTGATAAATGCACTTTAATCGATTGAGCCGATTCTAAAATTAGCGTATGAACAAACGCACAAACAAACAGACAACATTTTTAATAACTATTATTTTGGGTTCTATTTCATTGATAAAAGCCCACGATAATAAATTTTCTCACATACCTTCCATGTATACAGACAGCGTTAGAATACAATTTTATTATATGTATAACTTTAATTTACTTTCTATATTGTTTTTGCTATTTATTATAATTAAAATTACTTTCCAAAGATGATGCTGTTATAAGGAATGTGGTCGCCGTTAAGGTCTGATAGTTTACTATGCATTCGTGAGTAAATCAGTGTAACACGTATTCCACAGAAAGTATTAAAACATAAAATTAAACTAATAAAAGGAATTCTCACCAAACATAACACAAGCATGACACTGCAAACGTGACAGATTGTGGGTTTGATTTTCCCTCGACGAAATGACATATTCAATATTTTCATTTCTTCACTCTGGCATCAGGGCAAACCGCGGCGTTGACTTCCGCCACTCAACACTCAATGCCTCCAGAATACGCCGACTATGGAGAGTGGAGGGTCTTAACACTAGGCTAACTTTGCCTACCCTGCTACATGTGGAAAACAGCACGAAGCTGAGAGAGAGAATGTGAATTTAAAAATAAATGCATTATTTAAGATAAGCTTTTGATAACAAATCATTACTTATACGGCCAAATTTTAGCTTATCATTAAAAGTAATAAATGTACATTGAAAAAATTTTAGGGATAAAAAACCGCCATTTAATAATCAAAACCAATTATTTTCATATATCAACTTGAGTAAAGGGTTTATGTGATCAATGCTAACAGCGGTGAGTGGAATCTTTGCGGAAGCGAAACGAGTCGGACAAGTTGCAACCTGGATTAGATAACCGTAGAGATTCTAACCTTCACTTATAAAACACCTGCGGGAAATGTCTATTTAGACATCTGATTTACGTCATTTTAGTTGGTCTGGATAGATACTATGTAATTGGCTAGCATTATATTAATTGTGAGGTCATCGGTCGGTTGTCGTCATGTTTAGTTAGTACACACGGCGGTTGTTAATTTGAATTGTGTTCTTTTTTTTCGGGGCTTACACTTATTTAATTTTTTTTATTTATCGGGTCTCGCTAGACAAAAAATGGCGTTGAATTCCGGTTCAGAAAGCGGTGGGAAAAGTGCTTTATTATCAAGTTTTCTACAAGGGACCCCACACGGGATGTGACTCTATTTCACACACAAACTGTAAAATAAAATCAATTTTGTTAAGTTATGTTTGATTGATTTATGTTTATCTGTGATAACCGCGATACCTAGGTGCAAATTTGCCCACATTTCAATGTAATTGTTAATCGTATCTATGTAGAGGCCGTCGTGGCGCAGCTATAGGTTCGATTCCCATTCGAAGGACTATGGTAAAAGGCAATACAAAACAAAGCGCAGCGTTTATTGTTCATTTGCCGTAAACCGCTTCGCGAGAAAACGCGTGAAGCTGCTTTTTTTCAATAACACGTTAATTACTTCATAATGAGCCAGATCACGCACTAACTGTCGTGACTTGATAGCCGCGTGCCTATATTACCTTTGTGTGTATGTATGTGTCGTCTCGTCGCTAATATCGCGTGTCTCACGAACAACCGGCGGAACCAACGTATCCGCGTATCTCCGCTAATTACCAATTACCTTATTACCTTACCTATCGTACGAATTGATCACTGTGCCATACTATAATACTATACTATATTATGTTTGTAGTAGTAGTAGTAGTATTTACTTACTAGTAGTGTTGTGGTTAGTATATCTGGTCGCGAGAGAGACTTGTGATTCGATCTCATTTGAAACATTTTTTATAATAAGAAGATAAGAATTTGAGTACCTTTTCTGTGTATGGTTTTATGTATTAGTGTATGTATGTATGTATACTATAGGGAAAAAATATGTAGATAAAGAGACCATAGCCTGATATTTATCCGGCTTTACTTAGAACTAGCACCCGTTCGCGTCTTCGCCCGCTTGAACTACAGCATTGTTTATTTACTATACAAAATTACTTTCGTTTCGCCTAATAATATTATCACTCTAAAGACAATCTAAAAATAAAATCTAAAAGTGTACATTGAAAACTAAAGTTTCAGCCAATTTAATAAAAAAATGTAGCGATTTTGTTGAACTAAATACTTTAAATAAAATAAAACAAACACTAGATGTTGCGCATGTAAAAATACAATAGTGAAAACTACATTTAAATGGGTAAGCCGTTTCTGAAATAAACGTGCACATTTGCACAGACAAATAAACAAAAATTTTAATAATAATTGTTTTATCTTCTAGTAACTAATAATATACGTCGCTAATATACAGCGATTAGATACAATTTTATTATACTTATATAGACTAGTTTTTATCTGTGACTTCGCCCCATGATGAAATAGAAATAACTACATGTAGAATATCACATATGATTTTCTAAGTGCTGTTGTAACTCTAGCTGCTGTTGCCCGCAGATACAGAGCTGTAGAAACGTGGCGTTCAGTTCCGCAACTCAAAACGCAATGTCTGGAGAAATCGGCAAGTATCTTAATATGAAGAGTGTTTTAAAATTAGGTTCCCAAGCTCCCTCTACCTATCCTGCCATGTGGAGGATGAAGTGTAAAGATAAAAAAAAATTTGACCAGCTGCTTAAAATAAAAGTAAAAAACCATTATAATATTTGCATAAAGCGTTCATTACGCAACACCTTTGCTTTCATGTGGGTGATTGACAGTTACGAGGGAAGGTAACCGTGGTCCTTACTGCCTTAGACATAGAGATTGTATTGCTAGGACTAATATAATATGGAATACACGGTTTCGTTTTTTGTGAAATATTAAATGATAAACTGAAGCGATTGGCTTTTGAACACTTTAAAAAACGTTTAAAATTGTAATATCTTTAAAAATCTGTATGTTATACAATAATAGTTTTAATAAAAGTTTATAAAAAACAAGGGAAAATATTCTTAGTTATGTTGTTAAAAATAATTGAACTATAGCGTGAGATTAAAATGTAGTTTAAATATATTTTTCCTATTGTACTTCATTCCAGTTCATCAGCATTCTTCATTTAAACAATATTTTCTTCTTAAAATAAAATAATAAAATTAATGTTAAAAATATTTTTTGGATTTCATTCACCGCTCTCAATTTACACCACACGTATGGACAACTTGTCAAACGCAAAAGCGTGTCATGGCCGTGACATAACTTGACACGCGTGACTGCCCGAGGAACATTACAAAGTGCTCTCTTAAATTATCGCAAATAAAACAAAATATATTAATAATTCGATTTATTGTGAATCACTTACAAAATTGTTAGTGCTCATATTGTGTAAAAAAGCAATCCAAAGGTACTTTTTGTATATAAAAATTTCAGCGTAGCGGGAAAGGATCCCGTCACGTCGAAATTTCCAAACGATTATTTTTTTGTTTTTAGCATACCTTTGATAAGATTTTTAACATTCTTGGCTATTCAAAGAAATTAATTTAATTATCCTTTGACAGCCATTTATTCAGTTATGAATTATACAATATTTTAAACTGTTATTCACATAGTCAGTAATTCTACAAATCTCTGAATTATCAATTATAAAAAAATCAAACATAAAAATTATAAACATTTAATTTATTAAATGATACAAAAATACCACATAAAATTACATTTTAACTCACATCCATTAGTAAAAAAGAAACTAACAAAATACTTTACGGTATATGTATATATAACAAAAAATAATAACTAATTAATAACTTAGAGGTAATCTCACTTTTAATTTAAAAGAAACTCACACCAACTGTAAAAATAATGTTGCCACGTTTATAAATACATTACTTGTTAATAAGTGTTATATTTCATTAAAAATATTAAAAATATATATGAAACATCCATTTATATAATAATATCAATGGGACATACTTATTTAACTTAAACAGTTGGAAGAACATAAAATTAATAAATCATTAAATCTTCCACATTATTTCCTCCACACTTATTACACCATTATATTCTAAATTACCTTTAATAAATGTGTTGCTTATTTAAGTTATTCGTGCACTATTTTAACCTTTAATTAACTATTTATGAAATAGTTTCGATACATCTTACTGGCACTGTTAAGTGAATTTTATTAGATACCTAACTAAATGCTATTACAAAGCACTAAATTGAGCTCTTATATGTATGTATACGAACTAATTGAATTTGTGCCACTGATGTAAACAATGATAAATAATTATCTTTAATTAATAAATAATATTGTCAAACATGGCAGAATAACAGCAAATAATAATATTTAAATTGTTTCGATATTTGAGCAGCTTTTACAAGTTTCATAACAAATAAAAAACCCTTTATAAGAGGCTCACAACTAAAAACAATTCAAAACAACCTGAACTGATCTTCACATCCTTAAAATATTATCAAAAAAAAACAAGGGAAATGTATACATAAATAGTAAATGCATATAAGGAAACATGCAAATGTCAAACAACTGTTAGCAAAATTTTGTTTCCTTTTTATGTATGAAGTATCTGAAATAGGTCATAATTAGTAAGATTCACTAAGCCCATGTGTCCATTGATCATACAGTAGTATTCCGCCCCCATTATATAGCAGAGCACAATGACACCTACAATACCTCCCAGAGAGCTCGACATTGGTAACACAATACCTGTTGCTATTAACAGTCCAGCATATGTTAAGTACCTTTAAAAGATAAAAACAAATAACTTATATTGTTTAAAAATATTAATTATAATATAATAATTTAACATAAAGCAGATAACAGTATACTCTTTTTTTAAGTTTTTTTTTCTTCTATCCCCCATATAAAATTCCACGAAAACAATTAATTTCTTAATTTTATTTATTCCTCAAATAGGAGTTGAACCCACAATGCATTTACATTTAAGATAATTCAATTGTGCTACAATGTTTATGTAATTAAAAGCCTAATTCTTAAATCTTGTGAAATAGGCTAATTTTATAATAATTCCAAAATATAGTAAGGTAGGCAGTTTTAAGACATGCCATTCTCCACTTTCTGCCGAAGTTTGAAGGCATTGAGTGTTGAATTTACCAAAAATAAACCGGAATGAGGAATTTAATATATTAAATAATTAATTCCTTACATAGGAATCATACAAAACAATATAATAATGACTTATTAAAGAAAATATGTCCTCATAGTATAAAATATACTGCAATGTAAAATAAAGTTTGTATGTTGTCTAGTGCTACATATACAACATACAACCTATAATTCTTTTTAAATAAAATATTATCATAATTATATTTATAGAGATAATATGTAATGTGTTGACATTACATTTTTATGAAGAAGTTCATAAAATTATAAATAAAAAAAAAATAAACATTTCTTCATTCAAATATTTTTCTGTATTTGGAAACAAAAATGAAAATGAAGTCCAAAAATCGATCATTATTGGTATAAAGGCATAAAATTTAGTGATTAGTAAGACATGTTATTAGAATATTAGTAAAAAAACCCATCACCAACCAAAACAAAATTTATGAATTACCTATTATTACACATCACACTCAAACTTTACAGCTCCACTTTTCTGTAAGAAATTTCAAACAGTTAATTTTAATTCATTAATAATAATTACAGTCGTGGACACCCTGAAGTTAGGCTTTCTGAACTTTTGCACATTATTCACTGGGAAAGAAAATAATGAAACATAAGAAAAATCCTTTAATCAAATCTGAGCAGCCATATCCAACTTCAGGGCAGCCACAACTCATAGGCCATACTGTATTTAAACAACATTTACATGTAATTTTAATTACCTGGTCATTGATTCTTTGACTGTTAAATCATCATGGCCATCTGCTACACACACATCATCTTTTTTCTCAAATCCTTTAATGCAATTGATACACATATCTGGTCCGGGACCATGACACCCATCACATGATTTGTCACATTCCATACAAGCAAAGGATCCAAGAGAATTAAGACAATACTCATTCCTTTTACATCTATCTACATCATTACATTCATTTATATCAAGACAGCCTTTTTCAGGGCTAAATAAGAAGCCAGGTCTACATGCTATACAGTCTCTTTGAGATCCTTTAAGACAGCCACCCAGACATGCAGGGTGGCATTTGGAACAAAGCATTTTATTATCATCTTTATATGATAAATAATATCCAACGGCACAGC
>DWQW01004413.1:0-19898 GCA_018249695.1 Heliconius erato demophoon | reverse complement strand
CTCAACACGCAATGCCTCCAGAATTCGGCAGAAAGTGGGGAACGGAGTGTCTTAACACTAGGTTCCCTCTGCCTACCCTGCTGTGTGCGGGATACAGCGTGAAGCTAATTTTTTTTATTTTTTTTTTTCTATAAATCATGCCAGCCTAAATATAAGGTACTTTATTAAAAAAATGTCGTACAGTTTGGAAAAGAGCTTGCTTAAAGGTCACAGTATATAGCTTTCTCGATAGAATCATTTATATGAGCCAAAAGTGACACATATTTATCACGTTTCATAATGTTGGTACAGTGATAAAAGTGTTTTGGTACTTTAACAAGGATTATTAGTAACCCTTTTGAGATGAGTGTAATACGCGACAGGTAGTGGGTTCGATTACAATTCGAAATTAAATATTGTATACTTTAATTACCTCGCTATATATGCCTCCGGAATTCAGCGGAAAGTGGGGAACGGAAGTGTCTTGACACTCGAGATACAACGTGAAACTAAACAAAAGTAACCCTTTTTCATGGCTATAAGAGAGAAGTACCTTTAGTATAATGACGTAGGTAAGGCCGTCGTCGCGACGCATTGGAACAGAATAGACAGACACTGTAAACGGAATGGACGAAGATTTAAATTATTTTGCGACTAACGTGTGGAAAACTGGGCGAAGATTTGGGAATAAAGTGTCCTAGCTGTAGGTTCCCTACTATGTAAAAGCGTGAAGCTGAAACTGGCACAGTGATTAAATGTCAAACTTTCTGTAATTTATTTTATATTAATACATTTTTGCAATATAGCGAGCTAAATATAGATAACTACATAAAATAATCTGTTCTCCGTCGAATTTAATATTTTGCATTACCCGTATGACGATGAAACGATGGAGCGCCAAATGATACTTGTATTATATATTAAGATATATAATACAAGTATCTTTTGGCGCCACCATCTATCTACCATCGTCATATCCCACAAACTCTCTAGATGCCTAAGCCACTTGAGCATTTTCTTCTTCATTCTAACTGTAAAATTCTCATTTGCACTTCCCATTCTGTGTTTCTTTTAATTTAGGATTGTATCAGCTAAATTGATTACTGATATTACATCTTTTTTTCTTGTTTAGCAATATAAACGTCTAATGAATCAATAACTATAATAAAGTCAAATATCACACAAAAAAATCGTAGAATTAGAGGTATATTAGACCAAAATACATAATAAAAACTCATATTTCGGATCCATACGGAGCATTTCATTTCATGATTGGACGAACTCGTTAAATCGGCCAATCGAGTGATGATTGCTTTTGGGTTTCCATTATTTTCACACACATGGTACGAAAAGTGAAGTATAGTAGTATTATTTCATATAAATAAAAAAAGGTTTAAACGTTGTTTTTTATACCGATTCATTTTTTATTCATGGCTGGTTACCCTTTATTTTGCTTCGTTTAGTTTAGACAAAATGTGTAAAAAATATTATTTGTAATTCATTTTCTTTTTTCCTTTTTTTTATTTCACACTTTATCCCGAACCATAGCTTAGGGTAGGCGGAGACATCTTGAGAATCTAGTGCTAAGTCACTCCGCTTCCTGTTAAAATTACCTCTGTTTCCCTCTGTTTTCACTTTTCGCTGAATTCTGCAGGTATTGCGTGTAGAGTGGAGGAACTCAAGGCCGCGCTTTGTCTCGATACCAGAGCGAGTAAAAATAAAATTATTATTTGGTATAAGCGCAGAGAAACTTTCAGGTATGGCTGCTTTCGGCTCTTGGGCCATTAGGTATTTTTAAATGTTAGGCTTTTATTAATATACATGTATTAGAAATGAAAGTAAACTGAAATGAAAATGTACTTTCATTTTCATAAGAAAAAAAGAGAAGAGAAGAATTTTTATGGCACATACTAAATTACCGCAGTTAGTTCTTGAGATTAGCGCGTTCAACCAAACAAATACTTCATCTTCATTAATAAATAATATTAGTGTATTGCATATAATATAATACACATACAATATTTGCGAAATTAATATTCAAATAATGTGACATTAACGGGATTAGCGATCGTTTTGATTGATGGAGCAAATTGATAGATATCACCTAATAACTATATATTCATATTCGACGATTGATTATTTGTTGATACAAATTAGTAATTGTGGTTTGGCTTGTGTTATATAATATAAGGTCACGCGATATAAGGGGTGATGCTAAATAATAAAAAAGTTGTTTTTTAACTTCACGCTGTATTGTAACATATAATACAATACCTCGCACTATACCACCCGCTATCTAATATGTATTCTGTCTTGTACTTCAATATGATATGATATAAAATAGTTAACAATAATAGAGCCCATTCAATAAAAGAATTGTGCCCACCTCAGAAATTTTACAAAAAATAAAAAAAATATTAAAATCAATAAAAAATCTCTACACGAACAGATCTGTTCAAAACTATAGTCCAGGCTCCCCTCAGGAAAATATATCTAGAGACGTCGATGCTCGTAATGGGTATAGCTTTACAAATAAATATCTAATTAGTAATACGATAAAATAATTCCAATATGTAATATTTTATAGGAATACTTATTTAGAAAACGTATAAATTATTTGAAAGAAGCGGGATTCGACTCATTCACTCCAGCCCGCTCGTCGATTGTAAGCCGAGGTTCGAGCCCCGCATGGGGCGCCCTTACAGTCGTCGACTCCTCTCAAGCAGCCAGGTAGTGCTTGCTTTTTCTTCTGGGACAGAGTACCCTCTTCCCTACCCACCCGGTGTCGCTGTAAAGGCCAATAGGGCTAACAGCATTTACCTCAAGTTCGAAAAAAAAAAAGGGATTCGACTCGCGCCTCCTGGAAACGGCCCTGGTCGATCCCGCTTCGTTCAAATCTTTATACGTTTTCTAAATAAATATTTTTCTATCCTAAATGTGGAATAACACTTTAAAAACGTTTAAAAATATTTTATAGGATTTTTGCCACGGATGGCTAAAATATATTTAGTTTACACTAAACGAGAAACAACTAACGTTTAAACTCAAATGAAAGTTAGACCATATGTTACAAGTAATTTATAACTGTACAGCGCGTGTCGGAAATATTTCAAATTGTATTGTATATACATTGGCGCAATAAGACAGCGTCTGGTTCATAAATTCAGGCGAAAGGGAGAACGGAGTGTTTGTGAATTCAATGAAAAGAAATATAATATAATCAATCAATCATCAAATCATCTTCACGCTGTATCTTCAGCAGGGTACGCAGAGGGATCCTAGGGTTAAGATCCTCCGTTCGCCACTTTCTACCGAGTTCTGGAGACATTGCATGTTGAGTGGCGTAACTCAACGCCGCGCTTTGCTTTGACACCATATAGAAGAAATGAAAATATAAATGTAAATAAATATTTCATTCCCTCGTCTGGGTATCGAACCCATAACCAGTCGATTTTACAGTCACACTTTGTGCCCCTGCGCCACGACTGGTCTCATCTAATAAATCTAATAAATAAAATTCTAATTTTGACTTTCAAATCTATGTTTGTTAGAACAATCTCGATGGCGCTTGCGGGTGATCGTAAAACCAATAAAGTGGACGACGCGGCATCATTAAAAGTTTGAACGACGAATTACGATAATAATTGGAAAAGCTTAAGAATTTTGATAATGGTTTAGAACTTTCGAATATTTATTCAATAAAATAATTATATTATTAATAAATAGTAGATATAGTATGCTTATTACCTGTACTGTATTGTGTTTATTTACTTGATTTTGAATGTAGAAGGGATGAAAGTTTAAAGATAAAAAAAATGTCTTAATTTGCTTATCGGTTCAGAAATAATCTTATTCATTGATTCGCCTTAGGTACTACTTATAAGCTTGCAATTTTATGACAAAAATAACAAAAGTACCTGGGTGTTGTGTACTAGATCTGCAAATATAGCAATCGGCTGGAATCAATACAGCGACTAGTATTTGTTATATATTATTTTTGTTGTGGTATGAAAATAATTAAATCCCTGAATCGAAATCGAATCCGCAACTATCACGTTTACAGACGCTGTCCCGCTGCGCCACAATTGATTCTTGAAAATGATTGAAAATATAATATTGTTTTATATAAGCAATATATATGTACCTGCAAATGGTGTCGCTTTTACCTCAAAAATATTCTAGTTGAAAGATACTTAATTTAAGAGATGGAAGACATCTTTTCGAATAATCTAGCTAATTTCCTTTTGACATTTATTTGACTTAAGGCCTTGATAAGACTTGAAAATGTACATTTTTACATTTGATTTGAAGTGAAATAAATTCTTATTTTCTGGACAGAATAAAAGAGAAAATACAAAAACAAAATCTTAAAATACAATACAGCTAAATGAAATTGAAAAAAAATTCATCCGTAATTTTTTGGATATAATTAATTTTTACAATATAGACAAAAAATAACAACTTTTCGACCATTTTGGTAGATGGCATAGATTATAAATCTTTATTCGTAAATACTACAGTTATACTGAATTATGATATTTGTGTTTAGTAGAATACGAGTATGTATGCATGACTAAATGAGATATCACCTCTCTCTTTTTAGACTAAATAATTGTTTTTAATTATTTTTCAAGAATGTTTTTCTAACATAATTGTGGAATGCAATTTTGCAATTGTGGAATGTGAACCTTACACCGTAACTGATGTAGCTTTAAATATTACTGAAGTGGGCCATTTAAAAAAAAACGACCTAATATTGGGCTTACGGTGATTTAATATATTGAGTCTATTAATTTAATTCTTTACATACCCACTTCAATCTTTATATAGATTGTATTACATTTTCAGTTTTACGATACAACAAGACTTTACTTCCGGCTTCTCTCACAAGGTTAAAAAAAAGTAGCCACGAGTAACTACGTCACAGGCAACGGAAGCACCCAAGCATTTTTCTTTGTTACTTCACTCCTCCTGGTTGAATACGATGTAAAAATGCCTTCCTAAATAAATGTGGTACTTCCTGAGATTAGCGCGTTCAGCCAAATTAATTATTCGGATTTATAATGTTAAGTATTATATAAAATTACGAAGCAAATAAATAGCAACTATGAACTACATAACTATTGATTTTTTTATTTCTTATACCTCCTTAAAAAAACTTTAAATTTCTATGAACTTTATTATATTGAATACGATTGTAAATACACTTTTTAGAAAATATATAAGGATTTGAACCCGCGTCTCTTTGGAAATTTTGAGAAACAATTTTTTATGTTTTCTAAAAGGTATTTTTCTTTGCTAAGTGTGGAATAACACTTTTAAATGTAAAAAATACTATTGTAAATATTTTTATTGTACAAAGAGTCTCCCTATTTTTGGGTTCCATCGGTTGCGTTTGTTCGCACTCCGCTTTGTTATTTGTTAGTTTCGCGTCCTCCAGCCCCTGTCGCTTGTGATTGGTTATTGAAACTGAATATTGATATAGCTATCTTATCAATCGATGACGTCATGGTAGCAAAATTGAATCTCTTAGAGTTAGGTTACATGTCTAGGTGTATGCAGATTCTATTCCGTTTGGGAAATATTTATATTAACATTATATATTGATTTTCATTTGTTCGTCACAAAATTTATTATAAAATGTAGTGATTTATCACTAAGTTCCTTTTTTTTATTCGAATTTAAAATTTAGTAGTAAAATGAACTGTAAATCTTTCATTTCTATAAATTGCTAAACAAAACAGATTACAATTTAATTCCTTTTATCATATCTTAATATCTATTAACTTTACTTTCCGAGAAAGGTCAAAAATAGTTAGCCCAGTATAAAAAAATATTATTTATTTACATATTAATGTGTTTGTACATTTTTGAAATATAAATATTAACTATCGAATAATTCTATCCAACTAATATTATAAATGTATTAGTTTGTTAGGACGGTTGTTTGTTCTACTTTAACGCAAAAAGTACAGAACAAACTTTAGAATGATATCGCTTATACATACATAGGGTACATTAGAATAGCAAATAGGTCTTAAATTCATATAAATTTGTTTTTTTTTTTAATTAGGCTATAATATAAAAATAAATTTAAAAAGGCGATGCTGTGTGTGTGCGTCGCTAGTTTATTATATATTTAATAGTAATATGTCAATGTCAATGTCTTGAGAACATAGTGTTTGGACACAAACTTTCTAGATTTTTCTGACTAGTAGTTATTTTAAAAAAACATAGCTAAATCAATCTTATTAGAATGTGTTTTATTCAAAAATATTACCTTCGTTAAGCGCTAAACTGAATGAAAAGTCACGTCTTCTATTTATTAACCGATACTTGAATTCTTATAAATTTGTTTTTTAAAATATAAAATGTTATATCATTTAAAAAAATATACAAAAAAAAAACAAAAATTATACACATAACTTTCTTCAACCAAAAAAACAGACAAACAAAACGCGGCGTTAATTTCCGCCACTCAACAGGAAATGTCTTAAAAATTTAGCAAAAAAACTTGAGAACGGAGTGTCTTTACCCTAAATTCCTTCTGCCTACCCTGGTATTTCGAGGTAATTGTAAATCTGTAAAATAAAGAGAAAATATATAAAAATATAAATATATATGCTTTATTATCTAGAACGTTTCTGACGTTATCTTTTTGTTTTTCTTTAGAACTAATAGAAGCATTAGCGATGCCTAATGGAAGAACTATTACTCGCCATGTCTTATAGTGTGACGTAATAGCAGTGTTAGAGTGCGAGTTCTTGTATCGTCGAGTAAACAATACGCGGTATATATATAGAAAATATATAATAATGTGTTTGACGCCGCTATAGTACTTGTCTTGAAGATAACAATGTATTTGAGGAGGTAGTGAGTTCAAATTTTACAAGGTATTTGTTATTGAGGCTAGTCGTGGCGCAAGGGCAGAAATTGTGACTGTAAAATCGACTGGCTGTGGGTTCGATTCGCACTTGAGGAAATGAAATATTTATTTACATTTATATTTTCATTTCTTCGCTCTGGTGTCGAGGCAAAGCGCGGCGTTGAGTTCCGCCTCGTCAACACGCAATGCCTCCAGAACTCGGCGGAAATAGGGAACGGAGTGTCATAACACTGATTTATTTATTTATTTGTTTTTAAGCGAAAGCGCAGTGGGATAGCGGTTCACTGTTAACGCGATAATTGTGAATTTGTTCTCGTTCTGTGTAATGATTATATATTTTTTCTGTACTCCGGTAAAAAAGAGCGCGGCGTTGAGTTCCGTTGTTCAACACGCTCGGATTCGAGTATTGTCAAACACTTTGCCTACTCTGTGCTATGCGGGAAATCGTGAAGCTAAAATATAATATTAATATGTATAGAATTATCTAAATACATATAAATAATAAATTGTTAGAAAATAAAATAGAAATTAAACTAACGATAGTACGTAAAAAATATTTTTTTTATGTACTACATTGTGGCCTGTGTGTATAGTATCATTACTTAGTTCTCATATCTATTGCAAAGGTATTTCCCCGGCCACACAAAGCACTTCACTTCAAAACAATAACAAACGTCTTAGTTATAATACATTTTATAAGTAATGAACGTGGTAATCCCCAATTATTATTTATCATTTCGTGTTGGCAACGGTAATCAATTAAAAAGTCAATTAAAGGATTATAAGGAAATAATCAATCAATTTATCCTCAATAATATTTTGATTTTAAGATTTTAGAGATATTTAATGTTTATGTTTAGTATTTTTCTGGTTCATAATGTAGGAAATTGAAAAAAAAATAACTTGTACTTTACTAAATTTGAATGTTTTGTTTTGACTTGTTATATTTACCGATTGTATATAAGTATCTGTATTGACTTTCTATGATAACACTAACTTGATATGACTACCAAATACATATATAAGTTTAAATTATTAAAAAAATATATTAGTTTTCGTTAGTAAATTGATATTGTGATAAAGAATTTGACAATATATGTGGCTTTCTCTAATCGTCAATCTTTAGAAGAGACACCACTAACTACTTAATAAAAATCCGAGTTCTATTCTCTCCATTTTTATGGGCTATTACATATTTAGTAACACTATATGTCAGGCCAACTCTAGCCAGCTAAACTAAGAATTTCTCATCAGAAAAGCTTTTTAGCATCTTGTATATGCCCTTAGCGGTTGGTTTATTCAACAAGTGGGTACTTGGTCAAACCTATGTTGAATATTTAAGTAGTTTCAGCCCTGAGGGTTGAAACTTTGAAAATTTTGGAGTAGCAAAGCGTGTTATCAAAGGAAGTATGTTAGTATAGAATATATTATACATATTTGTAGAATTTTTTACTTCTTTCTTCCTTTTTAATTGCCTTGTTTAACATTTACTATAAACATCGTTGGGTTATGTATTTGTAAATGTATTATTATAACTGTTTCTTTATAGTCTACTAAGAAAACGGTCGATTTCAGAATGTTTTTAGTATTCTTGTGAATACGGAGCTATCTATTAGGTAGAGAGAGGCGGCTTCTTAGCGTTGTGAATTGTTTATAAGATCTTGAAACCCCTATATAACATACGAACACACCCCTGACTTATTGTAGCAAAAGAAATGAATTTTAGAACGAATCTTTAATATTAAATAAAATAATATTCAATTTTCCATCATATTATACAAAGTATACAAAATTTCCAAGAACTTATAATAAGTTCCATTACATAAATAGAAAAATTCCATTTTATTTTCCAATAAAAATGTACGCAAATATCCGCATAACTCCAATAAAACTCGAGCACTGCGGTGTCGATCCATCATGATTCATGATGAAATACATCGGGTGAAAGACTAAATAAACCGTTCGGTTTATTTAGGTTCTTTGTCGTCTTGTATATTACTTATATTTATTAATTTTATAGAAGAAAATATAGTCGACTTTTTTTATAATATTTTAAATTGCTTTAAGTGAATATAAATGAAATATTCATAATCTGGAAAATTCTCACAACATAAAACATATATCCAGGCCAGTGGTGGCGCAGCAGCACGAGGTGTGATTGTGGACCGACTGGTTGTGGGTTCGATCCCCACTCGAAGAAATGAAATATTTACTTAAATTTATATTTCCATTTCTTCGCTCTGGTGTCGAGGTTAAGCGCGGCGTTGAATTCTGCCACTCAACACGCAATGCCTCCAGAATTCGGCAGAAAGTGGGGAACGGAGAATCTTAACACACTGGGTTCCCTCTGCCTACCCTGCAGTGTGCGGGATACAGCGTGAAGCTGATTTTTATTTTTATAAAACATATATGTGTATTTAAATAAAAAAATATTTTTAGGATAATAAAAAATCGAGGCCACGGGCCACGGTGACGTAGTACGCTATGCCGTGACGTAGTACACTATGTCACTATGTAAATGGTTGTGAATTCGTTTTCCACTTAAAGGAATAAATCTGCTTATTATCCTCTGGAAAGATAATGAGATGTGCATTAAAGCCGTTGATTTCCAGCTTGAATTAGGATGGAAAGCGGTGAACGGAGAGCTTTGATACTAGGCTATCTGTATATATATATTATACTATATGCGGAATACAACGAAATAAGTGAACCTACTCTCTCCATTCCCGACGTTTTGCACAATATTCAAGACATTACCTCTACGTGTTGAGTGACGAAACCCAACGCAAATTAGAGCAGAGAATAAAAATGTTTATTCTCCAGTATGCAGTCGAATCCGCAACTTTCACGTCCCGACATCCACGATAAAGTTTAATTTCAGAACAAAATCAAAGATGTATACACCGACAAAGCCACAGGGAAACACTAGTTCCCTCAGCTAATAGCATTAAAGCCTGCCCTAATTGCCTCAAATGCAATATATAAATTCCCATAACAACTATGGGAATTCCTCGGGAAGTGTACAACTACGTATATTGTTTAGAAACTTCGACCAACTTTGGGGCCAAGTTCCAGTTGTAATTTGATAACAAAGTTGTTTCGACCAATCTATTATATTTATAGATACTGGTATGTATGTATATATTTGCCAACGAGTACCGTGACTGATAGTGTGATATGGTTTTGATAAATAAATAAAAATATATATTATAAAATATATTAAATATTTCTTTAAATTTTTATTTCCATTTCTTCGCTCTGGTGTCGAGGCAAAGCGCCAAAAGAATTCGATGGAAAATGGGGAGCGGAATCTCTTAACACTTGGTTCCCCCTATCTACCCTGCTGTGTGTATCCCACACAAAAGTGAAGCTGATAAAAAAATATCAATATAATTATCATATTTTTTCATAGCTAAAGTATTAATAATAAAGGCTTATAAGAAAAAATATTATATTTTTAGTGTTGTGTAAAACGAGTAGCTGTAAAAGCAAAAAAAGAGGAAAGTAAATAAGAAGAAAAGATTATTATAGCAATTATGCCTAATGGACAGTAAATAGTCTAAATAATTATTATTGAGTGATGTGTCTATTAAGCTCGATTCACACTATAGGGCCGCTTCGATACCTCCTCGGCCCTATATAAATCTCTTTATATTCATATTACTGATCAGCTCCGGTAGTGCTTCACTTCACGTTGTATGCCGAGTGGAGCAGGGTAGGCCGAAGGACTCTAGTCCGCTCTCCACTTTCCGCCGAATTCTGGAGACACTGTGAGTTGAGTGCCAGAACTCAACGCCGCTCTTTGCTTTGCAAACAGAGCGAAGAAATCAAAAATATGAAATATTTCATTTCTTCGAATGGAAATCGAACACAACCAGTCGCGTTTACAGTCGCACGCTCGTACCCCCATTTAGAAATATACTGAAAAAAATATTTATCTATGTTTCTATCTTTATTTAAAAACAATATGCGACTGCTGATTTTTAATAATATTATATAAGGGAGTCTGTTCTTTGCTCGAATCACCACTTCTGAAACCATAGACCTTTGTACTAAGATATATCTATGTACTAATATAATAATAAACTAAAACGTATTTTATGAAAATCTTCAACAAAATCTCAGTACTTATTACTAAAATAATCAAAAGAAAAAAAAGTATAATAAAAAAAGTGGGCAGTATGAAAATTTCACGTAATTAATACAAGTTTCCACAATAGTTGTATACATTTTATTTATCTTGGAAATACTTTATCGAGGAATACTAAAGTATGCACTCTAGATTATGAAAATTGTTGTTTACGAACTTGACGCTTGACTGCAACAAAATGATTTTAGATATTTACATAAGACGATGACCGTGCATTGTGGTGAAATGTCATCATCTGATGGTAAATGCGATAGTTGTGGGTACGATTTCAACCCGTCAGAAATAATTATTATCATTTGCTAGGCTGGTAAAAAAGTATGGCGTTGCGTTCTACCACTCTACCCCAAGTGTCTCGAATACGAATAGCTGAAAATGAACAACGGAGTGTTTTACTAAGTTCTCTTTGCTGCCTTACCATTCATATCCTATAAAGCGCAAAGCTGAGAAGAAAACAAAAAGAAATAAAAAGTCAAGAAACGAGAAAATCTATTCAAATTTATTTACACCCATCACCGCATCTATACCTATTTATATTACAATATTCAATGAGCTACGCCATAATCATTTAGAAAATATCCTTAGCTTTAACAGCCATTATTAAATATACCTAGTAGTGATATTCGGGGAGACCTTCCCAGATTTATCTATTATTCATAGTTGGCTTTCTCCCAAAATGACTTATCATTGACACCCCACGCTGTGCCAATGTGACATAACCACGAGCCAAAAATCGTATGAAAGTGGATATTATTTTTAAAAGAACCGGCTTTTGGGAAGGAGTGATTAGCGAAAACGTCCAAATCAAAAGAAATGAAAGATGTTTGAAGCAATTTAGGTAAAAAATATATTTATATAACAAAAGTGCCCCGTCACTATTGTCAGCATTTTTGTTTTGTAAGCTTTAAGCTGTGTCCTGTTCATAGTAGGGTAGGCAGACGTAACCTTAATGTGGAAGCTTAGTGTTAAGATACGTCGAATTCAGGAGGCATTGTGGGTTGAGTAGCGGAACTTAACGCTGCTTTTCGCCTCGTTACCAAACCTAGGAAATTAAAATATTATATATTTCATATTTTTGAATGGGAATCGAATCCACAAGCTGTCGATTTAACGATATCAACATAAACACTATTATTTCCTATTAAATACTGAATAAGGACGAATACGTAATATTATTTAAAATATAGCGCAGAAAGTTATTTTATTACTTCTAGAATTTGTAATACATATATTCTATAAGTATTTTGAAAATTTAGTATAGAAAATCTTTTGTAAAACCTTTTTACCTCATAGATTTTTTTTTGCTTTCAGGTAGCAAAGTGCATGAAAACAAACAAAAAGACTACCGTTTAAAAATTCAACAAAAAGTAAGTACGTAGCAAGCAGTAACTATAAGTATTTACCGACGTGCCTTAGGGGACGTTGAAACGTAGTTTTTTCTTTACACAAATGACCGTCCCCTCGGACTAGGTGTGGAAAAAGAGTTTTTATATTGAAACTAAGATATTGTTCTTTATTTTTAACTTTTTATGTTAGTTAAAACGAGAATTTCTTTCTGCTTGAGTATGCATATGCATTGGTTATTATTGGCATTTCGTATGAGGATTACAATCAGAAACTGCGATCTCAAATTATGAAAAATCAAGGGCTCTATTTGTAGTTTTACGCATGATATTGTATTATTATAAGGATATTAAATGTGATTTTTTTTCAAACTTTTATTAACCTACTTATTTGGAAAACGTATAATTTTTTTAAGAAAACGTATAAAAATTATTAACCTCTATTAATATACGCAAATGCTGAGGTACGAGCGTGCACCTGTAAACGTGATGGTTGCGGGTTCGATTTTCATTCGGAGGAATGCAGTATTTAATATTTTTATTTCCTTCCTCGTTACCAGAACGAGGTAAAACGCGACGTTGAGTTCCGCCATGTAACACCCAATTCCTCGAGGATTCGGAAAATGGGGAACGAAGTGTCTTATCAATTCTTGCATATCGCTATCTTGACTCTTTTCATGTATTTCAAAGCCTAGGATAACGAGAAAATACTTAAAAGTATTTTTTTTGCTTAACAAACAAAACCATATTATGCTTAAATTAAAAAAAAAATCCTTTTCCTATACTCTAATGAATAAACATCTCGTGTTAATTGCTTCCTTTTTTTAAATAGAAAAGAGTTTTCGCTTTGTAAGCTGTCATTTTGTTTCACGTGGATAGAATATCCTATTTTGCAGAGGTAAACAGTAACGCTTTGACATAAAAGGAACATAACTATCCTTTATTATGTCTGTCCCCATTTTAATTTTATTAGAAAAGCTTAGAAACGGAAATTAATATTAATATTTTTTTATTTGTATTAGAATGAATAGAACTTAGATATTTTTTTGCTCATTTGGATTTCTTCTTTGATAATGTTTAAAATGAGGAGTTTAATTTTTTTTTTAATTTATAATTTATTACGATTTTTGCTTTCTAACAAGTTTCACATGAAAAAATATTTAGCAATCCTGTAAAAAAAAAATTATCTCCTAATTTTTTCGCAATCAAAATATTTATAAGTATATTTACATAGATTAAAGAATCTAACTTAAGTCACATATTTTTTTTGTTCACAATATGAAGGTTGCAAGCGTATTTATCAATTAATTATGAAAAGAAATCAAAAGGAAAATAATAATATTTCCCGTATTTTTCATTCCTCTACATGTAGTAGAAAGAAAAGATTGCCTAGAAACTTATTACTCTGTTCTCTTACTTCCACCTAATGCACAAATTCTAGGGACTTCGTATAGCTTGGAACTCAATGCCCGGTATCAAACGACCAATCAATATTACTATATTAAGATGTTTACTATACTTATATACTTACACAATTCCACATTATGTATATGAGGTCAGTCGTGGCGCAAGCGTGGGACTGTAAACGCGACAGCCTCAATTCTCAATCGAGGAAATTAAATATTTATTATTGTCATTTTCTTTGCTCTGGTGTCGAGGCAGAGCGCGGTGTTGAGTTCCGTCACTTAACACGCAATGCCTTCAGAATATAGCGGAAAATAGAGAGCGGAATGATTTAACACTAGGCTCCTTCCACCTTATTACCCTGCAATATGCAGAATACATGATGAAGCTGAAAAAAATAAAACCTGTTAAGTTAGGGTCGGGCTCGCACACCTAGGGTTCCGTACCAATTTCAGGATGGTAGGTTAACGCAAATCAAAATCGATTCATAAATTCTCGTATCTCTCGAGTATGTAAATTTAGAAGCTTGATTTTTTCTATACTTCAAGGAGCCATGGACCTGAACATTTGTTACAATTTCAGCAATTCAATTTCAGCTCAATACCTCCTTGCGTTCTCGAGATAAATGATCTTCACAGACCGACAGACGGCCATGAAACTGATCCTATAAGAAGTTTCGATTTTACCTTTTGATGTGCGTAACCCTAAAAAGTACACATATTATATATAGGAAAACTCAATATGTCTGCAGTATATTAGCTCTAAGACAAAATGCTTGTTCTGTAAATTGATCCGACGACATAGGCGTGGGTCGTAGAAAGCGATAGATATCGTTAATCATGTTCAGCTCAATTAATCGTGGGTATTCAAGATCAAAAGTACGAATGGAACACTGCAAGGATATGTGTTATATATCTAAGTTTATCTAGATGGTTTAATTTGTGATATGATCTAGGTGACATGACGTAGATTATTATTTGTATCGGACCTATAGAGGCCCGTCGTGGCGCAGAGGCACGAGGTGTGACTGTAAAACCGACTGGTTGTGGGTTCGATCCCCACTCGAGGAGATGAAATATTTACTTAAATTTATATTTCCATTTCTTCGCTCTGGTGTCGAGGTTAAGCGCGGCGTTGAATTCTGCCATTCAACACGCAATGCCTCCAGAATTCGGCAGAAAGTGGGGAACGGGAGTGTCTTAACATTAGGTTCCCTCTGCCTACCCTGCTGTGTGCTGCGGGATACAGCGTGAAGCTGATTTATTTTATTTATTTTTTTACCTATATGGGGATGACAAACAAATACATATAGAAAAGAAAAATATATGAAATTTAAATTATAATTCTTATTTAATTTCAGTTGTAGTGCAAGCGTGTGACTATAAACACGACAGGTTATGGGTTCGATCCACATTCGAGGAAATGACATTAATTATATTTAATATTTTAATCTTTTCGCTCTGGTTTCGAAACAAAGCGTGGCATTGAGTTCCGCCCATCAATATGCAATGCTTCCAGAATTCAGCGGAATTTTTTACCACTTATCAATTGAACTCGTCCGTTATATAAAGAGATACGAAAGGCACATTAGGAATGCATACAAAACCGTAAAATTGTACTTATTTGAATCTCTAAAAGCTTTACACTTTGTTACTAAAATAAACATTATCTCCTTTCTTTACATAATATGAAGCAAAGTTGCTTTTGCGTGCACTCTAAAACTGTGACGTTTGTGGGTTTGATTGCCATTCAGGGGATGAAATATTTAATATTTCCACTTACTCGCTCTGGTAACGAGACAAAGCACGACGTTGAGTTCCGCCGCTCATCACGATATACATGAAGAATTCGGCCTAAAGTGGGAAATGGAACTTTCTTAATTGGAACGGAGTGTCTTAACACTAGGTTTCCAGGTTCCGTCTGTGTCCCCTGCGATGTGCGGAATACAGCTAGAAGCTATAAAATAGTTTCTTTCCACATATAGGTAGTAAATCTTTGAAACTGCAGCAGGGATTTTATTGCGGTTTATACTAATAGATTGAGTGATTCCAGAGAACATTTATATGCATATAATATTAAAGTAAAGCCGAATATAAAATATTTACATATATACATCATAAATATATAAATACTGTATATATTTTTGTACATTTACATCACTACGGCAAATAGTACGGCAATAGCATGGGTACGTATGTGTAATCGTATAATCAATGTGTGCAAAACCGCGAAAATACACTTGTTTTAATATATTTTGAATTACCTTTTATAGTCATTCAGGCCAATCGTGGCGCAGGGGCACAAAGTGTGAGTGTGACAGTAAAATCGACTGGTTGTGGGTTCGATCCTCACTTGAGGAAAAGAAATATTTATTTACATTTATATTTTCATTTTTTCGCTCTGGTATCGAGGCAAAGCGCGGCGTTGAGTTCCGCCACACAACACACATTGCCTAAAGAACCTGGCAGAAAGTGAGGAACGGAGTGTTTTAACTCTAGGTTCCCTCTGCCTACTCTGCTGTGTGCGGGATACAGTGTGGAGCTGACCTTTTATAGTATGTAACATCTACAAATATTTCTCATTGAGAAATTCTATAAGCTAAAAAATTCAGAGCGATTCGAAGCATTCTTTAAAACATTAATCCTGCCCACGTCGTTTTCATTCTAACGCAATGCAAAAATGCTTAAAAGGGTAAACTTTTTGCGGTTTCTTTGATAAAAAAAAACTGTACACAATTTTTAATATGCGCATTTAATTTTATTACGAGTTAAAGTAGAAATTCATTTTAGCGTTAGTAGAATTATTTGTACAGCTTTTTAACATATAAGATTCTTATTTAAACGATGTTTATTTAAAGATAACTTAAGACATGATCAAATTTTAAGAATAAAACTTTATAATTTTAAATAGCAATCTACATATATATGACACAATTAACAACATTATTTAGTTCTTAATAGTTTCAAATCAGTTAATAGTTTAGGAGATACGTGATGGACGGACACACATTTTTTTCTTATCTACACGTGTCAAACTAACATGCTAAACGTCATGCCACAGTCAAGTCGTTTAACTAATTAAGATAAACGATAGGTTATTTAGAATGGACAGTTGTCGGCTGGCGCAGGCGATTATTTAAAACATAAACAATTAGTTTAACTGTAAATGGCGAGGGCAGAAAAGCTATTAGCGTGCGTTGTAGTCGGTATGCACAACGTTTTGTAGAAAAATTATGCTTTACACGTATGTATTGTTTAAAATAAAATTAAAAATAAATTAGCTTCACGGTGTATCCCGCATATGGCAGGGTAGGCAGAGAGAACCTAGTGTTAAGACACTCCGTTCCTCACTTTCTCCCGAATTCCGAAGTATGTAGAGACCGTAGCGTTTGGCGCTCCGCTCTCTCTGCCCCCGCTAGGGATAAGACATGAAGCTATGTATATAAAAAATGGTAAAATAAGGATCTCTTTTTCACTCTTTTCTCCTCTTTGAACTCATTATACAGGCATTGGGTTAGTTAAGTAGCGAAAACTATAACGCAAAATGACAAAGTTTTTTTATTACATTGTATACAGCACGCTCTATTGCTTCGCGATGTCGATCGAGTCGATGTCTTGCATCTAGCCTACCCTAGACAAAGGGAATCTGGTGTTAAGACACTCTATCTACTACTCTTATTTACTACTCTTACTTTCCGCTCAATTTAATGCAACTAAACGCCGCGTTTTGTCTTGTTACTAGCGCGAAAATAAAACATTATTTCTAGTGGAAATAGAACCCACAACCATTACTTTCCGCTCAATTTAATGCAACTAAACGCCGCGTTTTGTCTTGTTACCAGCGCGAAATTAAAACATTATTTCTAGTGAAAATAGAACCCACAACCATCACGATAACAGTCAGAAAAAAAATTATAACAAAATCCATCAAATTTATTACTCTCAAACTGTTTTTTTAAATCTAGTACGGGGACAAATAAAACTCCTTTAATAGCCACTTTGAAACGTAAACGATGACATCTGTTTAATTTATCTCCATTAATTTTTCATTATAATCTATTACTTACTGTAAAGTCCTGTAATATATTTTATTTTTTTAAGTTGTAAAGAACACATAAAATATATCTTTTTTTATTTTTTTCTTAAAAAAAAATAAATTTATGATGATTTTAATTTTGTTTTTATAAAAAAACGACCGTTAAAACTAACATTAGCATTTCTTATATAAAATATTGTATTTTTCGCTATACTTAATATTTTCTTTTTTCATAACCTTAATGTATCTTAAAATGTATATTTTCTTTTATTTATTTATAATAATAGGCTAATGAAATGTCTGATTTGGTTTATTATTTGAATCTGAACTGGTCCAGATCACCATTAGGTTATATTCCAAGAAGTAACAAGCATATTCATTACATGAGATGATATACTATAAGCTGTTAGTTCATGTTCTAAGTAATAATTATTATATCGTATTGACTATTTTATCCATATATTTGGCTTGTAAAGTTAAAATAAATCTCATCTCAGTATATTTTACTATTTATATACAATTTACATATATTTAAAGAACATTACCTTATCTTTACTAATATTATAAACTTGAAGAGTTTACGTGGTTAAACGCATTGATCTTGGAACTATTGGTTGGAAATACTTTTTTTTTTGTTTTTGATAGTCTGTTTATCGAGGAAGGCCATAACACCACGTTAATATTTTTGACGTAATGTATTTGCGGTCAGAGAAAAAGTGTCTTGTTTTATAAAAGGTTAATATATATATTAGCCTTTTTGCTATTAAATGTCACGATGGATACCGCATGTACCAGGGTAGGCAAAGGGAATCTAGTGTTAAGATATTCCGCCCCCTACGTTCTGTGTTGAGTGGCAGAACTAAACGCCGCCCTTGCCTCGACACCAAAACAAAGAAATCAATCAACACATTAAATATTTCATTTTCTCTCGTGTGTGTGCGTTTACAGTCACACGCTATGACTGGCCTCCCGTATGTTTCAAATTATACCCCGAAATCCCCATATTATATTATGTAAAAAAATTATGCCTATCCGTTAATGGGTCGCGTGCTAGGCGTCTCGATTAATAAAATAAGCCCACTTTGGTAAGGCAATTCTAAGACTTCATGTTTTTCATTAAGAAATATTATTTTTGGCTCACAAATTACACGTTTACTGCCTTTTAGACGTTTTTAATATATATTTTTCATCAACGTATTTTTTTTTTCATATTATTATTATAAGCCAAACTGGCATGTGCTCTGCTAATGTGTGACAAATAGTATACGCGATGGTTGCGCCTTCAATTCGAATTTGGTGAAATGTTTATAAAAAAAAATCTTAGCTTCACGCTGTATTCCGCACACAGCAGGGTGGGCAGAGGGAATCTAGTGTTAAGACACTCCGTTCCCCACTTTCTGCTCTGCTCAAACCTTAAACATTTGCAGTCAACCACATAATATTTTTTAAATTAGATCTATCTGAAAGGTTTAATTTTTTGACTTCGGTATTTACAACATGAATATTATGTCGATTTTAATATTAATAATTTAAAATCAAAAAAATATCAGCTTAGGGAGGCAGAGGCAACATCGCCCAATTTTAATAATCTATCTCCTACGTCAATCTTCAATTGTTCCATATATCTATCCAATCTCTAGATAGGATAGATATATGGAACAATCGAAGATTGACGTAGGAGATAGATTATTAATATTGGGCGTTAGTGTTAACACGCTCCGTTCCCCTTTTTCCGTTGAATTTTCGAGGCTTTGCGTGTTGAGTGGTGGAACTCAACGCCGGGCTTTTGCCTCGATGCCAGGACGAAGAAATGAAGGTATTAAGAAATAATAATAATTTCCCTCGAGTGGGGCTCGAACCCACAACCGTCGCGTTACAGTCACATTCTCGTGTCCTTGCGCTACGACGACCTCATATTAATAATACTTTATAAATGAAATATATATATATATATATATATATATATATATATATATATATATATATATATATATATATATATATATATATATATATGTGTGTTTTCATATATAATACTTTATATATAAAATCACACTACATTATATACATATATATATATAATAAAAAAAAAAACTGTGTATCT
>DWQW01004412.1:0-19899 GCA_018249695.1 Heliconius erato demophoon | reverse complement strand
CATGTATGAAGAGGTTGATGACAGTGGACGAGGCGAAAGAGGTATGTAGAGACCGTAGCGTTTGGCGCTCCGTTCTCTCTGACTACCCCGCAAGGGATAAAGCGTGAAGCTAAGTAAGTAAGTAAGTTATTGTAGAAGTTAATTTTTATTTTTGTACTACATATGTATGTTCTTACTGTATTAACGTAAATCTTTGTAGTATCATTGTATAAGAATTAAATACCAAAGATTAAAAATCCTTAGGAATTTCTTACAGCCTCGTCTTCCAATGAGTAAAAATTAAAATTTGGTTCATATAGATAACAAAAGATAAACGGCGAAGTGCGAGTCGCACTCGTACACGAAGGGTTCCGAAGTATTATCTATAAAAATGGCAAAACAGTCATGTCTGATAAATGGGAGCCCTCTTAAATATTTATTATATTGCTATAGCGGCCACAGAAATATATCATCAACTGTCTAACTATCACGGTTTATGAGATATAGCTTGGTGAGAGACGGATCGACAGACATACAGATAGGTGGATGGTGGAGTATTAGCAATATGGCCTCGTTTTACTCATACTTGGTACGGAACCCTACATAAGAATACCTTCCTATGTTATATATAGTTTTTATTAATTTTTATACATTTAATAAATTAAATACCTACTATTATTAACACCTTGAAAAGTTACCATTTATTAAATACCTAATATCCGATGGATATATTAAATACATACCCATAAGTACTGTTTACGTATCCAAAGAATTTCATGACATATTTAGCTTCTAGTAATAGATTTTTTTAACGATTCCTATGTAATATTACATACTATTTTATTAACATTTATTGACGACGAATTTGCTTTTGTGTTTTTTTTATAGACTCGAAAGATATCGGGAAAGGGTGAGAGGTGGCGATAAAATAGTTTACTTAATTAGTTTATATAAAAATGAAAAATATGTTTAAATCTTTAACGTCATGAATTACTGGAAGCATGTTGATAATGTTTATATAAGAATATAGGTATTTATTTATACATTGAATCGCGTATAAGTGGCTGCTATATGTTATTATATTTGTACTATAGATATTTTGTATATCGTCCGCTTAGAGTTTAAACCTATTAAGTCCGTTGTTTGTTGATTTTTTAATGTAAATTTTTATAACACTCTCAGAGTGTTAGAAATAAAATAAAATTAATCATTATTTTAGTCCTTTATAATCGAGAATATATTATATAATATAAATCATTTTTTAAAAAATGTAAAAACCTAATAATACATGTATATTCAAAATTTTCTATTGACATTTTTTCTATCTACAGTTTCAAACTTTATCAGGAATTAAAAGGTTTAAACTTTGAGCCGACGATATTTACTATTACTTAAGGCTTTTATTGTCTATGCTTTAATATTTGATTCTGAATATTTGTGATGTTTATATACGCTTAAGTAATTAATTAATTATTAATTAACATTTACCGGTAAATACCAGGCCTACGTCCACGAGCGAAGCTTTACCGTGAAACGTGTTATGAACACGCTGGTGTCAAAGTTAGTGTCTCTCTTACATAAATAAGATTAAAAATACTATATTTCATGTTTTTTCAAATAAATGTTTGTATGTGATGTACATTTTTAATATTTCCCATTTGTTACTTAAGGATTTTAAAAAAATAAACGAATATTTACTTAAGTTTGATGTGCATTGATTGTAGAATGGTTTTGTTTGCTGTTTGCATTGAAATTTTAGATTATTTTTGAAATATGTCTCTTCAAATATATTTTTTTAATATTACCAATATATACTACTAAACTTTGTTATTAAGATCAACTACGTCTTAATAATGTACAAGAACCATTTTAAATAAAAAAAAAATATTAGAAAATATCAAAAGTTATTTTATATTAGCTATTCCATATATAGATACCTTCTGTGTTTTAATTGATAAAAGTAAAAACCCATTGTGAATATTTTCTTTGTAATTTTGTGTAAATAATAGAGATATCTTTAACAAAAATATGTTTCTGATAATTTTTCAAGTAGGCACTTCAGCGTATTCCTTTTAATATAAACAGGAAAATCCGGATGTTATTGTCGCGTATAATAAAGCAAAATTTAACGAAATAATGTTTTATATTTATAACATTTTTGGTTAAGATGCCTACACTAAAGCAAAGTAAAAAATGTGAATAAATAAAATATATAAAAAATATTCAGACAAAACTGATTATTTTAGACTATCGCATTAAAATTACATAATATAGTAGGATATATAGAGGGAAATACTAAGACACTCCATTGCCCACTTTCCGACACTCGAGGCATTGCGTGTTGAGTGGCGGAACTCAAGAAGAAATTAAATAATTAAATATTTCATTTTCCCAACTGGTAATCGATCCGACAAACATCGCATCTGGAGTCGCACGCTGATGCCACTGCGCCACGAGGGACTACGATAAAATAAATATGATTAACATTAATTTACCTTAATGTGTTTTTTCCCTTATTATCCGAGACCGGACAACGTAGATTTATACACGTGGACTTCCTTGTTTTTATTATTTGCTTTTATCCTGTAACATTGTAGTGTCAGGGATAAATAACCTTTTTAATAACATTTTATTTAAATCTTGCTATATAGTACATAATTTAAGGCAAGACTTAACGCGACTGGTAGTGGATTCGATTCCCTTTCAAGGAAATATTTAATAAATTAAAAAATGAAATATTTAATATTTTCGCTCTGGTTTCGAGGCAAAGCGCAGCGTTAAATAAAAAAAAATATATAAAATAACTTTTGCTATAAAAAAATTACGGCTTATTTTGTTAAATCGATTTTGATGTGTTTAAATTAGTAAATATTTTCATTTTCATGTGCGATTCATTCTTCGTGTAGTGCGCTACAATCGCGATATTATAAGAATGTGTTTTAGTTATTAACGATTTGTATAAACTATTATTATTTTTGTGAAATCATCTCGTCATTAAAGAGTTTCCATTGAACCGTTTATTTTATTTACAGCTCAATCACCTGAATTGTTGGTATATATTTAAGTATTATATATATTTAAATATGGAGGCCGGTCGTGGCGCAGCGGCACGAGGTGTGACTGCAAAGCCGACTGGTTGTGGGTTCGATCCCCACTCGAGGAGATGAAATATTTACTTAAATTTATATTTCCATTTCTTCGCTCTGGTGTCGAGGTTAGGGGCCGTTCAAGTATTACGTAAGCACTGTAGGGGGGCGAGGGGGTCTTGGGTTTGCTTATTTTTGACGTTTTCTAAGAAATATTTTTAAGAGGATTGCTTATTTTTGATGACATAGTGGGGGGGTCAATAATTGCAAAAAAACTACTTACGTAATACTTGAACGGCCCCTTAAGCGCGGCGTTGAGTTCTGCCACTCAACACGCAGTGCCTCCAGACTTCGGCAGAAAGTGGGGAACGGAGTGTCTTAACACTAGGTTCCCTCTGCCTACCCTGCTGTGTGCGGGATATAGCGTGAAGCTAATTTTATTTATTTTTTTAATTTATATATATTTAAAATTGTGGCGACAGGCGTTGTGGGTTCGATTCCTACTCAGAGGAATTAAAGATTATTTGTTATTACTTTCATATCTTCGCTCACTTCGCTCAGGTAAACGCGTGACGTTGCGTATCGCAACTCAACACGCAATGCATTAAAAAATCGGCGGAAAGTGGACAACGGAATGTCTTATCACTAGGTTTCCTCTGCCTATCCCGCTAATATGCGGGATACAGCGTGAAGCTGAGAAAAAAATACCTTGAACAAGAACAAAATCAGCATCTATATAAGCCGAATTTGAATGGATTGGAGAATGGCGCCAATCAAGAATTACGTTCTAAAAATGTAGAATTTGTATTATTCACATTAAAATTGCTGTCTTTAGTCTCGTGCTCTATTCCCCATATATCAAAGTACGCAGAAAACTTAGTATTAAGGCACTACGTTCTCGATTTTTCGCCCAAATTCGAGAAATTCGAAAATTAACATTCTCCAATTCTATTAGAATTTCTTTCTTCACTTTAAAAAATCCTAGAAGCGTAAAAGATTTCGAAATCTAAAGTTATACAATTTTTTTATTGTAATGAAGGTTATATTTTAGTTCTAATCATCTTACCCGAAGTAATTTCAAACCATTTTAAACATTTTAAAGTGTCTAAACACTTAGGAAAGAAAAATATTTATTTAGAAAACGTATAAAAATTTGAACGTAGCGGGATTCGACCCTGCGCGTCCTGGAAACCGGTCAGGTTCCAGGAGGCGTGGGTTCGAATCCCGCTACGTTCAAATGTTTATACGTTTTCTAAATAAGTAAATTTCAAACCACACACAATAGCAAAGAAGTAAAAATACCTAAACATCTAAAAGATATCTATTTCAAATATTAGGTATATTGAGCTGTAAATTCTGTTAATTAAAACGGGAAAGAACCTGTGACCGTCACTTAAATAGACAACTATGTTAAGGACTTATTAGAGGTCTTGACTTTTAATATTGTTTTATGCGAATGATTATATTGTTTTTATATTTATGATATTTACTGTATTGTATAGTGTGTGTAACCGGACTCATAGCTTAATAGTTTCCTCTGATTTTTATTACTAATTACTAACATATAATTCAATAAAAAATTACTTATTTTATATATAAAGAAAAGGTTATAAAATTTAAAATACATAAAGAATTAAATTATTTTCACGCTGTATCCAGCACACAACAGGGTAGGCAGAGGAAACCTATTGTTAAGACATTCCGTTTCCCATTTTCTGCCGAATTCTGGAGGCATTTCGGGTTGAGTGGCGGAACTCAACGCCGTGCTTTACCACGACACCAGAGGGAATAAATGAAAATATACATTTAAATAAATACTTTTTTATATATCCTGGAGTGGGGTCGAACCCACAACCAGTCGATTTTACAGTCACACTTTGTGCCCCTGGCCTCAAATTATAAAATTTATTGCGCAAAAATAATAAAAATAAATTTAGCGATCGACAAAGAGCCATAGCTAGCTTATTCTTTACTTTTTTTTACCTTCTTTGTATCGTGTTCGTTCTCTATAACATTTAAAATTATTCTTTCATTTTTAGCTTAACGCTCTATTGCACATTTACATATCATAGTGTCAAGACACTACGTTCCCACCTTTCCACCGAACTTTCATGACATAGTGTGATAAGCGCAATTTAAATATTCTTGATTATTAAACTTATTTTCAAAAACTGTCCAATGTATAGAAGTGACTCAGATATTATAAATAAATATGCCGGTGACAACATCTTTATAATTAGGCGGATATCGGGAAACGGGTATACCAAAATACCATTAATTTAAATATGGCGCAGCGGCACGAAGTGTGACTGTAAAACCGACTGGTTGTGGGTTCGATTCCCACTCGAGGAGATGAAATATTTACTTAAATTTATATTTCCATTTGTGTGCGCTGTGTGCGGGATACAGCGTGAAGCTAAAAAAAAAAAAATCTTACTTACGTTAAAAGAATGCCTCATTCGTATGTATAACAAGAGTTTTAAACTATCAGCTTCACGCTATATCCCGCACACAGCAAGGTAGGCAGAGGGAACCTAGTGTTAAGACACTTCGTTCCCCACTTTCTGCCGAATTCTGGAGGCATTGCGTGTTGAGTGGCAGTACTCAACGCTGCGCTTAACCCTGAAACCACAGCGAAGAAATGGAAATATAAATTTAAGTAAATATTTCATCTCCTCGAGTGGGGATCGAACCCACAACCAGTCGGTTTTGCAGTCACACCTCGTGCCGCTGCGCCACGACCGGCCTCAAGTAAGTAAGAAATGGGCCTATAAAATCTGAGATTTTTATATTATTTGAAAATTGACTTTTGATGACTCATCATTCAAGTGGGTCAGTGAACCGAATTGCTTATAACACAAATATGGTCAATTTGATTACATCATTTAGTTCCATGATGAGATCAATTTACAATGAAGAACTGGTTTATATAGATCACAAGGGAAATACCTTAGATATATAGGTAATATATAACTGTGTTTTATTTGAACTTGCGGAAACTTATTATAAAAATAATAATAGTTCTTCAAAGGATAATAATCGTATTGTATAGTGTAATGAGTGAGAAATTACAGGGTTTTATGTGTAGCCATATTTTATGAATTGAAATATGAAAAGTTTTTTTTAAATGTAAAAAAATTGATAACAAAAGCAAATACAGCGTGAAGCTGGGAAAAAAAAAATCTTTCGTGTTTTTATACTGCGATAGTTAAAATTAAATCAGCTTCACGCTGAACTTAGTGTTAAAACACTTTGTTCTCGACTTTCCGCCGAATTTTTCAAGGCTTTATTTAGTAGCGGAACTCAACGCCAGTCTTTTGCTTTAATATAGAGCGAAGAAATGAAAATATTAATAAATAATAAGTGGGGTTGTCCCCTTGAGTGAGGATCGAACCCACAACCGTCGCGTTACAGACCCCTTGCGCCTTTGCGTTCACGACTGGCCTCGTATAATTTTAATGTTGCCTAACCTACTTAAATAATAATCAATTCTTGATAAAAAAAATCCTAGCTTTCGATATTACTTAAAGTTATATGAATCTCAACTTGTCTGAAGGAATTATCAATAAAAAATAGCCACTGGCTAACTAGCTAGGTCATATTTTTTTTTTTTTTTAAACATTTATAACTTTTGTGTACGTATACACTATACAAGATTTTTATAAATGAAGGTTGAAGGTACAAGCATGAAAAAATATAATATTTTTAAGCAATAATAAATACTAAATAAATAGCTAACAACATTTACAACAGTTAATGTTGCTTTCATATATGACAGTTGCATTTATTTTTAAATAGATTTTTAAACTGTTGACTACAACAGCATTTTTTCAGCCTATTAGAATGCATATTCGAGATTTAAATTCCGTACTAAATATACAGGGTACAAGCGTCTACGCTCCTTTTACGACAACAGCATAAAGGGGAAAATATATCAAACCCTTACCTAAAGCAATTAATCTAGATACCTCAACAGTTTAGACGTAGGATTTTTTTTTCATTTCACGATATTTATCCATACCTGTATTTTGTGTGACGCAGTTACGCATAGATACCAATAACGTAAACACATACTACTACAAAAATACTACTAAGCGTTACCGATCTGCCCCTTTCATTCTTAAAAAACATACTCAAACGAATAAGGGATATCTCTCGTTCTATTTTACGCAATTCAACATCGCCGCCATTACCTACGACTCGATTTCGTCAATGAGGCGTGTGTGGCGTTATCACTTTGATAGATTTGTGTATATGTGCGTCGTTCTTGACAAATGGCGTTTTATTTTAAAACGATAATTTTATTAATTATTTTGTTTGAAAAAATCATTTTCTAATTTTTGGCAAAATCTCTTTTGTTTTAATTGTATTAGGTTTTTACAGAGTAGTTAAAACTGTGGTTTCATTTAAAGATGGTGATGAAAAAACACTCTGTATAAATTTTATACTTCTACCCTCTCACTTTCCGCCAAATTCTGGAAGCATTTAAGCCTCGATACCAGAGTGAAGAAATGAAAATGTTAAATATTACATTTTCTAGAGGGAAAATCGAACCCACAACATGTCGTGTTTGCAGCCGCACGCTTGTGCCTCTGTGCCACGACTGGCTTCGTATATTTATAATGGCCTTTGTAAAAGCTACTATATTGGTATATGCGTCAGTTTTCTTTCTATTTAAATAATATTTTGATAACTTAAAATTTATATAAAATAAAAAATGGTATGGTAAAATAAGTGACAATTGGTTTTTGATTTTTTTTATTTAACATAAATATAATTTAGGAACAAAGTAGTTAACAATGTATATTTGAAATTCATACTCTACCTGAAAATGTATATGTACACAATATAGAAAATAAACAAGTACATTGACATCTTTTATTTGATTATACAGCCTTAAGATCTAATTAAAATGAATTAGGAACTATAACCATTTCTATACAATTATAGGGCACTGTAGTTTAACTAAATAAAAAAAAATCAGGTTTCGCTGTATTCCGTACACAGCAGGATGACAGAGGAAAACTAGTGTTAAGACACTCCGTTCACCATTTTCCGACGAATTGTGGAAGCATTGCGTGTTGAGTGGCGTAACTCAACACCGCGCTTTACCTCGACACCAGAGCGAAGAAATGAAAATATAAATTTTAAATAATTATTTCATTTCCTCGAGTGAGAATCGAAGCCACAGGCCACAGTCGCGTTTACAGTACACACTTGTTTGCCACTACGCCACGAATGGCCTCACTAAACTACTACTTTTTACTAAATAACTTAAACATTATACAATTTTGCTCAATTTTAACCACCAAATATATAATTAAGAGTATTCGGTCGTTTTAACATTATTTTACGTACATAAGTAAATAAAATATCACTAAAATATAAATAAAATATTATACTAATTTATAATTAAAGGCAAGAAGAACCATTTGTAGGTAAAGATAGGAACAATAAATAATTTTATGGATTTACTACGGTTGATTGCAAACATAAAAGAACATTATATAATTGAAAATGTGCAATTTTCCTTCTCTATACTTACCTATTGTATTGCTTAACTAATCAACTACAGTATAAATAGTTTTGTAGGGAACCTGGGAAACAAGTGTACCCATTGACATACTTCCATTTCCCACTTTCCGCTGAATTTTGGTTGCATTGCGTGTTAATTGCCTTGTTACCAGAGCGAAGAAAAAAATATATAAATAAATATGATAATAAGGTAAATTTATTGTAATTTACTCTAAATTTTACCAGCTTTTAACAGTTCCAAAACCTTATCTAAATCTAAATAGGAGGTTGGATAAGGTGTATAATGCGGCCAGGTCTGGATTTCACCGTACAGAGCATCCCCAGGACATTCTGTGTTTCTAACCTGCCTGTGCCCAACAAGCTTGTAGTCTTTCCTTATGTAACCCATGTCGACCCCTGCGGCGATTAACGCTTGTGTAGTTTTCAACTGTTGCAACGGCGGTACTGTATCTAAATAGAACGAAAATAAATGATAGTATTTTTTATTAAATTCAGGCTGTATCCTGTATATAGTATAATAGGCAGAGAGAACCGAGTGTCCAGACATTCCGTTCAGCACTTCCCGCCGAAATGTCAAAGCATTGCGTGATGAGTAGCGAAACTCAATGCCGCGCTTTATGAACATATTAATTAATAATAATTCATTCCTAGAGTTGGAATCAAACCCACAAACGAAATTTACAATCACATACTTGTGTTCCTGCGCCACGATGGCCTCATTATAGTAAATACGTCTTCACAAACATGTACCGTCAAAGACTAAAAAATATTTTTTTATTGGTTTTATTCTTTTTTCTTTGTATTACTAAGATAATAAAAAGTAATCAGGTCTCAACTCAAAAAAATGCGGTCTTAAATACTATGTCTGTAGATATTATTATTAAAATAGGCATCGTCGATATTAATTTATTAATAGTATAAAGCAATTTGAGGCCAATCGTGGCGCAGGGGCATAAGTGTGTGACTGTGAACGTGAGTAGTCGTGGGTTCAATCCTCACTCGAAGAAATAAAATATTTTATATTTTCATTTCTTCGCTCTGGTGTCGAAACAAAGCGCGGCGTTGATTTCCGCCACTCAACACGCAATCCCTCCAGAATTCAGCGGAAAATGGAGAAAATAATGTTTTAGCACTAGGTTCCCTCTGCCTACTAAGTGGTGTGCTGGATACAGCGTGAAGCTGACATTATTAACAGCATGGTTCAACATCAAAAACGATTCTAAAAGGTAGATTATGAATTTATAGTTTAAAAATGTCACTTACTTATCCAGTCTCCAATAAGGCAAATGCCGATACTAAAGTTGTTGAAGTGTAAGGAGTGGGCGCCCAGCACGTCCCAACCTCTTCCTTCGTAAGCTATGCCATCTCCTCCCACACCAAAGCTAAATGTTGAGAGAAATACTTTATTTAGTAGTTTAAACATTTATTTACTTATAAAATGAAACATTTTTATTAAATTTCTAGGTAAATATATATGTAGATTCTTACATATAGTTTTAGATTCTAATATATTTTTTTATTGCAAAATAACATATGTGTTCGAATCTGCCAAGACAATAATAATAACAAATACTGTATTAAGTTAAAGCCAGTTTTAGCGCAGACATAAACGAGACTGGTTTTGGGTTCGATTTCCACTTGAGGCATTAAAATAATTAATATTTTCATATTTTCGCTCTGGTGCCGAGGCCACGTTGAGTATTTACCAACACTCAACGCCTCATAAGTGCGGTTAAAAGCGGGGAACGAAGTGTCTTAACACTAGGTTCCCTCTGCCTACCCTGCTACATGAGAGACACAGCGTGAAGCTGGAAAAAAAAACAAATTTAACTCACTTATATCCAATATCCGCCCAGTCTCTTTCATCCATGTGAAAGTTCTGCATACTTCTCATGGCCTGTTGACAACTGATAGTGTCGTAGCAGGCGGGGGGTGAATAGGAATGATGTATGACGATATAGGGAACTGGTACAGATAAGGGCTCCCTATACTTAGGTACCCGTGCGTGCCACTGGGGACGGCGGACGTATGGGAAGTTATATGAGGGTACTTCGTTTCCGGCTAATTCTTCTGGAAATATATTTTTTAATTTAGTTTATGTCTTTTTTTAGGGTCACGCTGTATCCCGCACAGAATAGGCAGAGGGAACCTAGTGTTAAGACATTCCTTTCCCCTACTTTTTGCGTAGACGTCAGAGCTAAGAATTGTAATTAATAATAAATAATAATTCATTCCCTCCAGTTGGGAACAAACCCGCAACCGTCGCGCCCGTACAGTCACATCCTTGTGCCCCTGCGCCACGACGGACTTGAAGCCGTTGACTTGAAGCCGAAACAATTGAGGCCAGTCGTGGCGCAACGGCACAAAGTGTGAATATAAAACCGACTGGTTGTGGGTTCGATCCCTACTCAAGGAGATGAAATATTTGCTTAAATTTATATTTCCATTTCTTCGGTCTGGTGTCGAGGCAAAGCCCAGCGTTGAGTTCTGCCACTTAACACGCAATGTCTCCAGAGTTCGGCAGAAAGCGGAGAACGGAGTGTCTTACACTAGGTTCCCTCTGCCTACCCTGCTGTGTGCGGGATACAGCGTGAAGCTGATTTATTTTATTTAAAATAAAATAACTTACGGCAAGTCAGTTTCGGAGCTCCTACCACAGCAGCCATCGCTTGAACCAGCACAGCGCCAGTCATCAGAAACAACATTGCAATATAAATCCCTTTTTTCGTCACTAATCCCAATGATACCTGCAAAATTATCGACATTGTGAACTAGATAGATATTTTTCTTTGTTTATTTGCGAACCGCGTTATATAAATTTTCATGCGTTTTGTTTAACAGACTTATCTTTTCATAATGTTGTTTTATCTATATATTGTGACGTATTTATTTATCTCTATTAGCTTCAATATAGATTTGTTTGCACTTGCAATAAGTATTGAGGAAGTACTTGAGTACACGTGTATTACTGAACTACCAAAATAATTGGATCTTAAAATTAACTTAAATCAGCTTCACGCTGTATCCCGCACACAGCAGAGTAGGCAGAGGGAACCTAGTGCTAAGACACTCCGTTCCTCACTTTCTGCCGAATTCTGGAGGCATTGCGTGCTGAGTGGTAGAACTCAACGACGCGCTTACCCTCGACACCAGAGCGAAGAAATGGCAATATAAATTTAAGTAAATATTTCATCTCCTCGAGCGGGAATCGAACCCACGACCAATCGGTTTTACAGTCACACTTCGTGCCGCTGCGCCACGACTGGCCTCAATTAATTTTATATTAATTGGATCTTCATTCAAATATTATATTTTTTATGATGGATTCGCTTCGCCTTCTTACGAGAGCGAATAAATTTAAAAATTGAAATATTTTATCTCGTCGAGTGGGAATCGAACTTGATTAAATGTTAATCAGATCTGATTTAGTTAAGTATATTTATTTCGTACGTTTTTAGAGTTTCGTGCCTTTTAAGGAAAAAAGGAATTCTTATAAGATCACTTTTTTGTCTGCGTCTCAAGAGCCTTTATCTCAGTAACGTTTGGAGATATCGAGTTGAAATTTAAGCTATATGCCTTGATCTATGGCCCTATTATTTCCTGACAAAAAACTTATTTTTACATTTACATAAAAAAAATTATATGGCCGTTTATATAGCAAAATAAGTGTATTTCTATACTATAAAGGGAATCAAAAATTATAGGGTACTTCTGGTGAATCTAGAATTATTAAATTTGGCAGCCAGACACTGGCTTAGGCTGGCATAGGTAGTACTAGTTCAGGGAAAATCTGAAAACTACATATTTGTGGTTAAATTCTAAAAAATAATAGCCTTAAAAGGGAGTATAAAATTTTGTTATTAAAGCCGCTAGTTCAAGTGAGGTGCCAAATGTAAGGGCTCTAGCTAAGTTAAGCATGAATTTCAGAAAAGGCTTCACTTCGAATTTTGTACGCAACCCTTGGTGGGCGAGCCCGACTCGCGCATGACCGGTTTTTTTTTGCAGTACAACCCTTGAAAGTTTTCGATAAAATTTAGTTTATTTAAAAAATATTTTTGTTTCGATATTATTTACAGGATTTATAAACCGATACTTTATTATAACTGTTATATGGTATAAAAGGGCTTCTATTGAGCTATATTGTCAATTTTCTTTAAGAATCCGATTTTTTTCCAAAAAATCTGAAATTCTCAAATATGTGTAGAACAAACCCATGAACATACATGGGGGGCGAAATGGATAGGTACTGAAGTCCCCTTAAACAAAAGTTGATCCCTTGATCGCGTTACGCTCTGTTTACCCGCGTAAGTGTAAGATAAGAAATTGGAAGTCTTGAAAATTTTATTATTAATATTGATAGAACAACACACGCTATATAAAGATAAGAAATATAAACGCTCATAATTACAAACAACAACAACTTTAAATATAAAAGTAAAATCGTATAAATAATCCATAACTTCAACATAAATATTTTAAAATAAATAGGACGCGAGAACTCAAAGCTACAGGACCGTCGAGTACCAGATCTCATTACCATCTTATATCTCTCAGTTTACTGTGAAATTATTTTATTTTGTTCACAAATGTGCGTGTAATTATCATGTTTCTAGATCTAATACAAATGTTACAATTGGTTATTTTACAAATTAAATGTATATAATAAAGAATTGAGGCCATCGTGGCGCAGGGGCACAAGGGTGTGATTGTAACGCGACTGTTGTGGGTTTGATCCCCACTCAAGGGAATGAATTATTATTTATTAATATCTTCATTTATTCGCTCTGGCACAAAGGCAAAACCCCGCCTTTGAGTTCCGCCACTCAACACGAAATGCCTTGAGAAATTTGGCGAAAAGTGAGGAATGGTTTGTTTTAACCCTAGGTTCCCTCTGCCTACCCTGCTATGCGGGATACAACGTGAAGCTGTTGTAGTTCTAAGCTCGTGCAAAAAAAAAAAAATAATATAGCACAAATATTACACTTCCGTAAAAACTGAAAAATATGTAGAAACAACACAATAATATAAATAAAAAATGTCAACAATAGTGAACAATGTTCATTATAAACCTGTAAAAATATTTAAACAAACATAATTGAAGAAAGTATATTAAAAGACATATTCTACTATTGCGTATGCTTATTAATTTGGTTTTAAATCAATAAAACAAACAAGAACAACAAACATTTTGTGTTTTATAGATATATTAATATAATATATTTAATAATTCAAAATTATTTCCATCTATACATACCTAAAAAACTAAACGAAACCGTAGTACACTACACCATAAAAAAAACAAACTTTTTTTTATTATATAAATTTGACACAGCCAGCGTATACTTTGGCAATAGCGATAGTATTATACAGAGCAACTTTTATAGTATATGTATATAGTCATCTGCTGCCGAGGTTAATCCCCGCCGTCTCGTGGATAAAAAAAAATGTGAAAATTGTACGCTAACCATTAGAACTGATTGTGAGATAAATTGATTTGACGATGACTGATAAGGTTCAAATCTGTTTGTAACTTGAAGTTGTTTATTATCTATTGTTATATTTTTTTGCTCTACTTATTTAAATAGATCAAATTACTCTAGAATTCGTATTTATAAATGGCTCTCAAGTTTGAGATCGATTTTGAGATTCCGTTTTTTTCATAAGTCGATCGATCGCAGACTTGAGAGTGATTTAGCAATACGAATCTAGGATAAAGTTTCACGCTGTATCCCCGCACTCAGCAGGGTGGGCAGAGGGAACCTAGTGTTAAGACACTCTGTTCCCCACTTTCTGCCGATTTCGTGTTGAGTGGCAGAACTCAACGCCGCGCTTGTCTTCGATACTAGAGCGAAGAAATGGAATAGAAATTTAAGTAAATATTTCATCTTTTCGAGTGTGGATCGAACCCACAACCAGTCACGACTGGCCTGACGACTGACGACTATTATTACTTGTAATTTATATATTGTTATTATCCAATTATCTTCATCTTTACCAATAAGGATTATAAATCTGAACAGTTAGTTTGGTTGAAGGCGCTAATCTAAAAAAAAATATTGTTTTGTTTTTCTCTTATATCATTTAATTCTTTTACCGTATCGAAATTATAACCTTTCTCGATCTCCTTTGCTTTCGTCCATTTGTCAGTATAAAAAGTGTGTGCTTTATAAATATAAAGTTCAAGCTGTCAAAACTAGATTTATTATTTAAGTAATAGTAAATCAAATTAAAAATTATTAGTGATTACTGTCCGCTTTCTACTAATATATTAGAAATAAATACCTATAGGAAATACATTATGATAGTTTATTATGCTTTACCAAGTATGTAAGTAGGTACCTATACTAATATTATAAATTGGAAAAGTTTGTTTGCTTGAACGCGCTGATCTCAGGAACTACTGGTTGGATTTAAAAAAAAAATTAGTGTTGTATAGTCCAATTATTGAGGAAGGCAATACAGTAAGAGTTACCGGACTCTTAGAATGAGAAGTGAGTGAGACAACTCTTACTAATCGTATTGAACCATGCGGACGGAGTTGCAGGTAAAATTAAATAATAGTATTACCTGTGAATATTGCTTAATATCAATAATATTTACAATTCATTTTAATTTAAAACTTTAGAGGACAGTAGTGGCGCAGGGTAACAAATGTGTGACTGTAAACGCAACTGGTTGTGGATTTGATCCCCATTCGAAATATTTATTTCACTTTATGCTTTAATTTCTTGCCTCTGGCGTCGAGGCAATGCGAGGCGTTGAACTCCGCCATTCAACACGCAATGCCTCCAGAATTCAGCGGAAACCTACCTCTACCTACCTTGCTGAGTGCGGGATACAGCGTGAAGCATTTTTTTTTAAACTTTTTAACGATACGAGCGATTTTGTAAACATCTATATAAAAGGGTTTTCACCTCAACAGTATTAAAGAACATCTTGCATAATGCATACAAAAACCTTCCGTTGTACTTGGACCTTTATTTGCATACATTTTATCGTAATCATAATTTGTTATAAACATATATTTAAATCGCCATTACTGTAGTAATTGTCGTATACGTTTAACTTTGAAGCATTGAAATATACAATAGTATTTAAATATCTCTTAATGGGTACTTAAATAACATTTACTGGAAAGGTGAAAATATTATATTTTCTTCATACGACATTTGAAATATCTTTAAAATATATATTTTTTTGCCTATTTAATTGAGAGAAGACCTCTCAAGCTGCTCATTTTCGGAAGAGGCAGAAAGAATCAAGTAGTAGCACATCTATATTCTTTACTTTCTGCCCGTTTAGATATTACATGGTTCAGTTTCACGCTGTATCCTGCATCTGGCAGGGTAGGCGAGCGAGAACAGAGAGAATCTATTGTTAAGACACTCCGTTCCCTACTTCCCGCCGATTTTTTTTCGGCGGTGCCAGAGCGAAAGAATAAAAAATATAATAATTCTTACCCCCGAGTGGGAATCAAACCCACAACCGACGCCCTGCGCTACTCATATTACGTGACAGAATATCTTGTTTTGAATAATCACATCGGGTAAACATATTTTTTTATCACTGACATTTTTTTTCCTTCTACTTCGTCTTCGTCTAAATTGGTACTGGCAACATATATATTGAAACAATTGGCTTATATTTAGTTAACTGTTATATTTTCAAATAATAATTTGATGTATGGTTGACATTGTAATTCTTATTTATTTGTCTATCACTTTTTAGAGTACCGTACTTCAAAAAGGAAACCTTAGGATCGCTTTGCTGTCCGTCATCGTCGTGGAGGTATCAATCTGAAATATGAAATATACAGGAATATTTCATATACATATATATGTCATAGACTTGTTTTTTTTACATTTTGAGGCCAATCGTGATGCAGGGTCACAAGTGTGTAAATGTGACTGGATGTGGGTTCATCCCCACTCGAGGAAATGAAATATTTATTTAAATTTATATTTTCATTTTTTCACTCTGGTGTCGATTCAAAGAACGACGTTGAGTCCGCCACTCAACACGCAATACCTCTAGAATTAGGCGAAAAATGGGAAACGAAGTATCTTATCACTAGGTTTCCTCTACCTACCCTGTTGTATACGGAATACAATGTGAGGCTGATTTGTCATTTTGTGCTTAAGACATGAACTTTAAATTTATATAATTTAAGATTAATATTTTGTGCTTGTTTTACGGTTGAGGAAATTGGATAGCTTTGCTGCCATTGTGGAGGTCACGACCTCTTTGTTTCTGTATTTTATGGCCATCTTGAAATGCCTTTTGTCGTTGTTCTCGTTGCTCTCTTGATCAGTTTTTCAATAGCGTCATCCTCGTTACCGCCATAGCAGGAACTAGCTGCAATTTAGTCGACTTTGTGTTCACTATTATAACCGTCACGTAACACCAATATTTACTCCGTATCTCTGGTTGATGAAGGATTCCTTCTTCTTTTTTGTAAATGTGAGGTAGAGTATTTTACTTAGGTCTCGTGGGACTGGCGTAGTTCTCAAATTTTATATTTGATGGGAGTGTACTACTTTTGAAAACAGTATATAACAGAGTATATCTCTTGAAGGTCGTAAGCGACAAACTTATATTTGTTGTTCATTTCATAAATGCGTAAGCCCGCCAACTTAAATTTGCCAACTTTATTCGTTGCGTAATCAAAACGTATAGGGTATTTCCCGTAAAAGAAAAAGTTGCAAAATTTGACAAATGAGGACTTGCATTACAAATAAAGGAAAAAATCCGAGAAATAGTAATTTATATTTCAAATAAAAACTATTACAAAACTTACTTAAGTCTATCAATTTTTATAAATTGTAATTCCAGTTGACCTACTTTCCTGAAATTGGTACGGAACTCTCTCTAAACAAATCCGACTCGCACTTGACCGGTTATTTTGATAAATATATAACATAACTTTACTCATAATATAATGATAAATCACATATCCATAATGACAAATGGTTATTTTTTATCTAATCAGAGGGAAGAGGGCCCTTTATCTAATATTTAAAGTTAACTTGTAATAATAAATAGCAAATGTTTCACAAATTTAAATAACACAGGAAAAATATTTCGTATTTTTTAAATATACTCTAATATAAATAAAATGATGTGGGCTTTTAATTTATTATCCGATATATGCATTGTTGGATGCAATTTTATGCAGATAAAATGAAATTTGAGGCCGTCGTGGCGCAGGGACACTATGGTGTGCCCATAATCTATTTTCATTTCTTCGCTCTTGCACCAAGGGAAAAGCCCGGCGTTGAGTTCCGTCATTTAGCACGCAGTGCCTAGAAAAAATTGGCAGAAATTGGGAAACGGAGTTTTTTAACACTGGGTTCCCTCTGCCTACCATACCATATGCGGGATACAGCGGGAATCTTATAAAAAGGAATTTGAAAGAATGTAGTAATAATCTATTCTTATTTGTAAGTAGTTATATTTAGTGTGTTGCTTAAAGGTAATGTAACCACGATGTCTTATTTAGAATTTTAAATGAACTACTTAATATTTATAATAGGTGCGTATGTGTTAATTTAAAAGTGTTTTTAAATACAGTAACATATCTAAGGTGAACAATGTTTAGTAATAAATATATTCCTTTTTTTCTTTCCAACTTTGTCTCAATTAAACCTTTGCACATAAAATAAAATGAATAAACGCTTATTGCTTAAAAAAAACAGGATAGATATTTTATTTAGGGTTTATTATTTAGCTTATTAAATAAAAATCAAATTCAAAATATTCTTTATTTAAAAAAGAGTTTTGTAAGCACTTTTGAGTATTTTTTGCAAGTTACTACCGCACGGTCCTGGGTGGGCTGTTCTGCTGTGAATAGCCCACCGAAGAACAATAAGAAACACAACATTTGCTTTCTTAAATGTTATTGTTATTTAATTATAATATAGATTTGTAGCTATACTACATGAGATTCAATTGATGACTGTAAATATTTCTTAATAGTATCTTTACTAGAGTTTACTTATTAGTACTATTTTTACAGTTAATTTAAGTTATTGTAGTAGCAAGGTTTACGATGTTTAAAATTTATTGAACTAATTTCAACAATACTTTTTAAGAAAATTAAAAACTATATTTGTATACAGGATGGAACCGATTACTGGAGCAGCATATAGGATAAAATATTTCAAACCCATATCTAAAAAAAATGATCATGATTCCTCAACAACAGCATTTTTTTTTTCATTTCACGTGTGACGCAGCTACGTATAGATGATGCGTATAGATACGTATAGATTTACTACTACAAATAATATAATATACTTTTAATTCACAAAAAACTAAATATACTTTTCATTCTCAAAAAACATACGAGAGAGGGATATCTCTCGTTCTATTTTACGCAATTACTTATAATAAACCCTAAATATTGTTCAACTTGACCGCCAAGATTATTACTTTTGCCGAACTTTGATAGATTCTTAAAAAATGGCGTTTTATTTTACAAAGATAATTTTATTATTATATTTTGTTAAAAAAAAACTTTTTCATTTTGGGCAAATTTTTTTTAAAGTAATTAAAACTGTGATTTTATTTAAAGTAGTGAATATAAAAACAACTTTGTATACATCTAATACTTGAAGATAGAGAAAGAGAACTAGAATGTATGTAGGCAATAAAAATAGAAATAGAGATAAAAATAAAATCAAATGAATGAATGTTATGTTTAGTCTGAAAAAAATGGTATCTCATTAATTATTATTAATTAATGAAATAAAAAAACACAAATATAGATATTTATTATTTTTATTGAGAAAGTAAAGTGAGTATTAAGTGTAAAAAAAAAATTTAAATCCCTTTTTTTTAGTTAGGATTATACACAGATTTTAATTTTCTCGGATTTTCATAATATGTATATTTATAACTAAATAAGTTCGTATTTCCATGGCGGTATAGCATGGTAGGGTTATTTTAAAATTATTTAGACATAGACAGTAGCTCGGACAATGGAAGAGAACGTTAATAGGTTAAATATATCTGAATTCCGGTCGCAAGATCCAGGGACTACAAAGTTAAATCATTTTATTCAAAACTAGCGGCTCGCCCACGGCTTCGCCCGCTTAAAATACATGATTATTGATTTAATAAGCAGAATTGATTGACAACTATAATGACGATGATAAATTTTTGATTGTTTTAAAATAAAAAAATACGACCATTGTTGATATTTGATATTTATAAAATATACATAAAGCTAATTATTTATTACACGTATATATTTTTGTAACTTTATGTTCTTTTTACCTATATAATATACTCTGTTAAA